>JAAEAF010007697.1:205114-244740 GCA_011037195.1 Triatoma infestans
CGACGATTTTTTTGAAAATTCCTATATACTAAACATACAAATATCTACTACTTTTATTTAAAACATTTCTCTGGGAAAATTCATTTAAGGGCACTTTTGGAGGAGGGGTGGGGTTATGTTTTTCTATAATGTGGTATCCTAGTTGATTATACAATTCTATCATCCAAACAAACTTAATTAGAAATAAAAAGATCGCCAAAATTCCGAGTTTCAAGAAAATTAGTAATCCGGAAGTACGCTTTTACTGAACAGTTTTCGACGAATTTCATTAACTTTGGTCAATTTTATTAAATTTGTCAATTATAATTTTGGAACTGGAGTAAGAGAAAGTTGTGTGAGTGTTTCAAACCAGATTTTTTTTTGTTGATACTATTCAATGAAAAGGGAGTTCATTAGAAAAGTTATTTGCAAATAATTATGATCATTTCATTAATTCAATTTTACAAAAGCAACTGCTTAATATAGGGGCTGTAAAATAATGCACTTTGTGATTAATGCGGAGTGGTGATGAATCCATTAATTTTATGCCAACACGATATCCAAACCAAGGAGACTATGTTAAGCAATTAGTTGATGGAATTGATCCAAGACATCGTGGAGGCTAATGAGGGCAATTCTGGGAGATAGCGAAGGAATCACTGAATAATAAGAAGAGGTTAATTTTGGATGGAATTTTGTGAGCGGAACTAGATTATTCCTGAGACGAACGGAATATTAGTGTATTACAGATGGTTTGGATTGAAACGTAGGTGAAGTATTCATTATAGTGTTGCAATATGGATTGATGTATTTGTATTTGGTTCAGGTTAGATCATTTTGGCTGACTCACATCGTACGAGTCTTATAGGTGGCTAAGTAGAGCTTTCTATTACTTAATAAAGTCATCCCAGAACCTACAGTCTTCTTACCAGACGTCAGATCTAAATCGAAGATTTGAGGTTTTTCCCTCCACAGTGTAGCACATTATTGGACACAACCAGAAGCTTCCAATTTATATTTTAAATTATCTTTTAGCGTACCGCGGCCATTCTCATGCAAAACAATTAGGTTTTCGGAATGAGACTGCGTCAGTGATAATAACAAAGTTTTGCCCTTATTGAAATCGGCTTCTCCAAGGTAGTCATCGATCAACTAAACACAACATGCTTGGAAGAGAAAAGTTAGTCCCGACCACTGAACACAGCAATTTACGTACAAATTGGAGCCCTTTCCTGTTTGTTCTATTGCCCCATCCTACCCTGATTCTTACCAGCTTGATTTAGCATTCAAGTCAACACTACCCTAAAGAAGCCTATTGCAATATGGGTGAAATATCGATTTATAACCAATCATTGTATCAACCCGAAAACCTAAGTCTTTTGCAATTTATATATTGTAATTTTATTCAAGTTTCTGTTCGTTTCCCTCAAAAAATAAACATTATTTTTTATAAACAAACTGCCTCTAAATAATTTGAGAAAATAAAATTTTAATTATAAAATTATTTATCAATGAAATATTAATTTGTTCAGGATAACATCAGAAAACAATATTCTAATAAAAATTAATTAAATTAATCAACAGGTAATAATAATTATTTTAATATTATTATTATTACCATAAATAATACTGATTTAATAGTAATTAATAATGATTTTTATTACTTTTTTTTTCAATACTTTCCTATCTTACGTTATATTAAGTTAAACTGCTCTAAAACAAATTCTAACGACTCTTAACCACGGATTGCTTAACCGGATATATTTGTAAATTTATATATATCCGAGTAAGCAATCTGAATTACTATATATATCCTAATGACGCGAAATAACTTGAAAATTTTTGAACAAATTAACATAGAGTCATTCAATTTATGTACCTTTTAATTCTGGTTATATTACTTCCTGCATTCGTGATTGGCTTAGAAATGTTGGACTACTGTACAGCTCTGTCTTTTACTTTTCTTAGACTTTTACTTTTCTTCAATACTGAATCATCTTATTCATCACTTATCATATTATTCAGAATCATTTACTTTTAAGGTGTAATTTCTTTTAATATTTCTTCAAACTTTTAATCTTAATAGCAACATTAACAAATAGAAAAACAGAATGCATTCCTGTATTCAATTAAAGAAGTTAGGGTAATAGAATTTTCTTCTCTAGTAAAGACAATAAAAGAAATTAATCCTTGAAATTCTTCTTCAAACGAGTTGATCCTACTATTGTGCGAGTCTTTTGAATTTCAGTAAAACGCTAAGAGATAACCTCTAAAGGTATTAATCATTAGCTTAAACAGTTCGTTTAATTAAACTTTAGTATTAAAGTTATCTCTTTCTCTCTCCGTCTTTCTTTGCGCAAAGTAGAATAATCCACCCTCCCTTAATTTACTGTCATAGAACTTTGCTTTCAGCAATATATATATATATATATACAAATTGCTAGTCAAAATGGATAAGAAGCATCAAAGAGTACCCACTACTATGAAAAGAGTCTATAGGAAGAGGTTTAAAGGCAAAAAATTATGCTCTTTAGTTGGAAATCAACTTAATACACGTATATACATATTACAACTAATTGTGTACTTTCTCTTACTGAATTTGATTACCAGAAATACACGTTTTGAAATCTCCGAGTCCGGAAAATTATTATTATTATTTTTTAAATAAAATGGTGTGTGTGTGTGTGTGTGTGTGTGTGTGTGTGTGTTTTCCTCCTAACAGTTCCTCCGCTAATAAAGAGTTTATATATATTTACTTTTATTACATATTTATAGTTTACGTGCCACAAACTGTACATATTTTATTGAATATTAAGTAAATTAAAAATGTCGAATTAATAAAGTTTATTAGTAAATTATTCTCTCCTTTATAGAATATGGTAAAAATCTTCTTTTGTTAGAAATAACGTCTCCTAGTCGGCCATATCGGTCATAATCGGTCATAGTAATGTGATGTATTAAATGTCCACTATGTTTGTCAAGTAGTGGACAGACGTAGATTAAATGTTCCCATGTTTGATCGATCCATATAGTGGTCATAGGTACAGGCAGCTTACCATCGTTAATGGATATGAAATCTATGCAAGTAATGTCTAATACTACGATGAACTGTCAATTCTCTATCAGTTTGTAGAATTTCAAAATAATGTAGTTGTTTCTTGTCAGGGGCGGGTGTTGGTGTAGTGGTTATGAACATGGACTTGTAAGTGGGAGGTACCCAGTTCGAGTCCCGCCTATAACTGCTCAATTTTATATTGGTATGAAAAATGTTAACAGTAAAGTAGGTGCTTCGGTCCCCATCCACGACACCTAATTTGGTAGTTGGACGTTAAGCCCGCCTGAAAAAGTAGGCATTACTTTACTTTACTTTACTTTTTTAGTTCTTTCTTGTCCTGAAGTGTCGATATGTACATTTGGGTTTTTCAACCTTTTGTTTCATTTGTCCTATCTTCATCCCATTTCTCCTCAATTTTTGTTTTCAGTTTTCTCTTCAGTAAGTCTACGATGCTTTTGTGGTAATAGAAATGTAATCCCCTTGTTCTTGATTTTATTGTTTCTTGCTCGTAATGTCAGTCTTATTTCTTCAAAATTGTATGTGTGAATAAAATATCTCAAAAACGCAAAACCATAGGTAGTTCTTATCTGATATTCCATTTAGGTACTATAACCGCATCTGACATGAGAGTTTAGGAGAAAATTTTTCAACCGGAAGTTCAACTTTATCTAATGTTTTTTATTTTCTCAGATTTTCTAAAAAAACGGCAACAACGATTTTATTTTTTTTTTTAAACTTCGTATACTATCTACACACAGACATAAATATAACTTTCATTTTTATTTGAAATCTTTTCCCAGAAAAATTTGATTTTTTGGAGGGGATCTGGGAGGCATAGTTGCGCTATGCTTTCCCATCCATTTCAAAGCATAGTCTATTTCAATACAATATATGATTCCAGCACCTATACAATATACATTAGAAGCATTGCTAGAATTTCAAATTTGAAGAAAATCGGAAAATCAGAAATGCCGCTTTAGAAAATAAGTTTATGAGTTTTTGTATTGTTTTTTGTTTTGGAATTTTCTAGAAAATGATTTCCTAATTTCCATTAGGTTGGGACGGCTGACTGCATAGATGTAAATCTATCAATTTTATTTGGAACATTTTTCCAGAACGCAAAATATTTTGCGTAGTTTTTAGGGGGTATCGGTGAGTTTAAATTTAAATTGCTGCTACAAGCTTTGCTTTGCTTGGTTGTGAGAGAGGGTGACCACAATTTCTACTCAGTTACATATATATATATATAGGGTGTCCCAAGGTATATGGATAACGACTTTTCTCGCCAACTAAGATAGCTACAAAAAAAAAAAAAAAACTAAAAAAATACGTGTCCCCGTAGTTTTTTTTGGTAGAAAACCAATTTAATTTTGCAATGTGTTTAGTTAGTGCTTCGGAGAATGCGAGATAGCGTGCCAATAAACTTTCATTTTTTCCAAATGGGGAGGCACGTTGGTTTTCCTTAAGAAATAGATTCCTCTATTTTTTTAAGAAAAAATTTACTTGAACGGCTTTTATTTTTTCTGTGAGTGATATTTTAACAAGTTTGAATGAAAAACATGATTCTTATAAGAAATTTAAAATGATATTAATAACGGTTTTTTTTTGATTGAATAAGAAACAAGTACTATTTTATTATAAATTTACTTCTCATTCACTTACAGATCTTGCTCTAAGCGACTGGCCCACCCACCATTATAGATCTCATACACATTCTTTTACCTGCTAATGTACTTATGACCAAGAAATACATCTCTAATGGTTGGTGCCAGTTTGCGCCCAACTCTGTAATTATGAGGAGTAAATTTATAATCAAATATATTATGTTCTACTATTCAATCAAAAAACCGTATAAATTCAATCTTTGAATTTCTTATAGGAATCTGTTTTCATTCATACTGTACTATCGCCAAAGAAAAAAAACCGGTCAAGTAAATTTTTTTTCGAACAAAAATAGAGGAATCTATTTCTTAAATGAAACCACCCTCCCCATTTGAAAAAATGAAGTTGGTGCCTGTATCTCGCTTCTCAAAAGCACCAAAACAAATTTGCAAATTAAATTTGGATTTCTAACAAAAAACTACGGGTACACGTATTTTTTAGTTTTTTTTTTCTAGCTATCTTAGTTTCCGATAAAAAGTCGTTATCCATATACCTTGGGACACCCTTTATATATTCCCTACTACCATTTTTTATGGCCAGCTTAACTAAACGTTGGTAAGCACTGCAATTAAAAAAAAAAAATTGTTAATTACATTGCATTAATTGCAGTAAAAGAAAGGCCTATGAGTATTCCTTACCAGATTATTTATTAATGCAATTTAGTCCTCATTGTCCTCACGCGTTGGTATAGTAGCTAGCGTATTCGCCTTTCATGGAAGAATTCAGGGTTCGATTCCGTGAGGCCAAAGTGGGTATTGACCCAGCATCGTGAGCAAAAATGGGAAGCCACAGTTAGTTGCGCCCTATGTACGAAGGTCAGAATTAAACAGCAGGGAACTGCGGCCGTGCTTACCACACGTCCCCCAATATATCGCCGTCTGGCAAACCTTGCCTTTGTACACTGCAGCGCCAGGTTTTTTTTTTTAATTTAGTCCTCATTATACTCTAATTTGGAATAAAACCTTGAAAAAGGATAGGAACTTTATAGAAACATTGAAATTACTAAGTGTTTTTTCTTTAACCGATTTTCGCAAAAAACAAAATTCATTATAACAACGAATGGTTGAATATAAGAGAATAAATTAGAGAAAGTAAAAATTATTAAAAAAAAAAAGACAAAGAATGTAGGTCTTAGCAAGTCAGTTACAATAGAGCACAAGGATATATTAGATCTAATAAATGGCGATCTATAATAAATAATAGATAAAATTTAAGTGTGCCACATTTTGTATCCGATGGATTAGATAGGAATTCTGTACCTAATTAATTTGTCGAATGTACAAACAAAGTTTGGTACTTTGTGAACAATGTATACTACTAATTACGATGACTACCAAGAACAACTGACTTTGGCATTTTAGTTTCCGCCATGGGGCAACTCTAATAGTCAATGTTTGAGCTAATCATATGTAAAATAGTTTAAATTGCCTAAGTCAGTATTCAGAATTATCAGTAGAACGAGATCATTTAGTTTCCCACACTGGGACCTTTGTTAACTTCCTGTTCTGTAAACAGTTGATTTCAAACGTTCAACCTAAAACCCATTATATCTTTCTGTAGTTAGGATTAAACTTTTCCAAGGCCATCCACACTATAAACACAATATTTTCTCATTTGATCACAATACAGACTGTTATTTACACCTCACATAATTAAGACTATACAGAAGAAATATTTTTGTATTTTTAAGCCAACTACCAATCAAATGACAACGGCAAACCACGATACAAACTATATAGTGTGAAATATTTGTATAAATAAAGAAAACAATCTGAACATTATACTGAACAGTCAGTCGAAAGAAAAATGGCTTAAATTTAAGGAATAGTTTTTTCAAAATTTTACGGTTTTCTTGATTCAAGGGTGATAAAAACTTTAATCATTAAATTTGGTATATCTACAGCATAGTAAGAAACTATAACTTTAATTTGAAACACATATCCAGCGAAATTCATTAAAGGGGTCTACATTATAGGGGAAGGTGTGACAGTTAGGCTTTCCTGTAATGTGCCATTTCAAAATAAATCATTAAATGATTCCCTCGTCTATATAATATTAAGAATCAATAAAGGATATGAACACATATTTCATATTTCTTAATTTCCTGTTTCAACAAATATTGAGACCCTTTCATATTAAGTTTACTTCGTAAACTTTTGTAAATAAATTTCAGAGTTCTCGCAATATTAAAAATATCAGAGAGATAATTTATATAAATAGAAATATTTTTCTCCGAAACCCATGTAATAATGTGACAATTATTTAATCAAAAGTAAGTATGTGAAGTTATACTTTTAAACGAAAGTAATAGAAAGTTAAAGCAGCCATTACTTTCTCTCACAAGTGAAGGAAAGTAATATTATTCAACTATAATTAGCCCAACATCTATCTAGCAGCAATACATGTAAACAAAATACGTATTTCAAAACAAATCTCAAATAGCAATGGATTTGAGGTTATACTAAAGAAAGCCATCTACCAAAATAAAGAGAGGGAATATTTGACTTGAAATAAAGTATATTCTCAAGAATTGAAACTTTTCATATTTTCCAAATTCATGTAAGTTAAGAACCAATTTAATCGGGCGCGAAAAAAAAAATTGATGTTCAACACGTGAATCGTTATTTTGACACTCGTTCAGTTGCCAGACACCCTGCACTCGTGTGTCAATATCTGAGCTTGAGTGCAAATTAACAATGTTTTTTTGTAATTAAGGCGCATCAATATCTATGGTCATTGGCACCCGGAGCCCTCTATGTGAACTGCCGGCCTCCGGACAGTGTTCTCTCGTTACAGACATCACTGTCCATCACCGGACAGTGAGCTGTAGAGGCTCCTAGGAAGAAAAAAATCCAAGGTAGCTGGACTCGAACCCGGATCCTCCGCGTGGGAATCCAGTACGCTAACCTAAGTAGCAATAATCGTACCTCAGGAGATCTTCATTGGTTACGATATTGCCACTGCGCAAGTTAAAAAAGCATTACTTTACCCTCTGATTATATATGGCTATCCAAAAGAATAACAACTACCGAGTCTGGAACAAAAGTCCAGGCCCGGGTTTTGCCCATCCAAGTTTTACCACAGTCCGAACAAATCGGACAGAACCTTAAAAAGACATATGAAGAAGGCATACACATAGAGTATAAAGAAAATCGTCGAAGCTGTTTTCCAAACAAATTGTGCAAAACTAAAAAAAAACAAGTCAGGAAATTGGTACTTTTGATTAATCGATTTTTCAAACTCAAGATTTTTGTGCATAAAGAAATGCGACTTATTGAAAAGCTCAAATCAAAACGTCTCTTAAAAACTCAAAAAGAATACAATAAAAAAATTGTAGCGCTTAATCCGTGAGATAATTAAACGAGTTTGAACCATCTTCGATTTTTCATTAGAATTATACTGAACACACACTCTCTCTCTCTCTCTCTCTCTCACACACACACACACACTCACAACAAACACACACACACATATATTTATATTACGAAGCACTTAGTCATTACACATAGTCTAATAGAATTCCAATCATTTATCCACAAAAAATTGCTATTCAGATTGTATGAGTATGAACTAAATGGCTGTAGAATAATTCGTGTAATTACTAAACGCTCAAACGTTTTGCAATATACATTTATATTTCTCCCTAAGGGCTGAAGATATACGACAATAACGATATGGCTAAAATAAAGTCGGAACATTACAAGCTTTATTACATACAAAAATTAAATGCATTATAACATTAATAATATAAACAATTTGTAGCAATTAAAAAAAATAATTTTCAATCGACAATTTTCATTTTCCTGACAACCGCATACAAAAAAAGTAAAATACAATTTTGACTGTCAATTGTTTTTTCCATCTAAATAACACTTTTTATCTAACACGAATATATCCGACCGCTACTGAGAAGGCAACAACCAAAATAAATTGAACGATACAAACATTTAGGATAAACATTTTTTGATTTCCGCGGTCATTTTCATGATAAACACTTCAGTTTCCGGGTTGAGATCGCGACAGTTGTTTGGCCAGAAACTGACGATTCACCCTTATTGCAATGGGCTTCTTCAGGGTCGTTTCAATATCGAGTTTTCACCGGAAATACACGATTTGAGATCCTGTGAGTCCAAAAAAGTAATTTTGATAAAATGGTGTGTATTTTATAGCTCAAAAACAAAAAAAAAACGCTGAAAGTTCATACTTGGCATCCCATTTGGGTATCACCAGAAGATCTGACAGGAACTTACCTACAATAATTTATCAACTTTACTGAATGGATTTTGCACTTTTTTGCAATTTTCACGTAAAGTACTCCAACTATTTTCTTTAAACCTTCAAATTAACTACTATCCAAAGAGCTACAACTTTTATATGTAACATTTCTTTTCTTTTGGGGAAAATTTTGGGAAAATTGGGGGGGAAAAAGAAAGCTTTAGGAGAGCTGTAGAGGGATGTTTTCCTCTAAAGTGCTATTCGAGTATATTATACAATTTTATCATCGAAATAACATTAACTAGAATTAAATATGTTATGGATAAAAATCGGTTGAACGAAAGTGCATTTTTTTACTAAGTTATTTCATATTTTTAACGATTTTTCCCATAAAAGTCCCGATGATTCCAATTAATTTTGTTAACAGTAAAAATGATTATACATAGGCCTGTCACTTTCTTTGGGAACTTTTTCTGAAAAAGATCATTTAAATAAGTTTTGTGGGAGGTGGCAGTGTATGGTTTCTTCAAAAAATTAATTTTATTAAATTTAGATTCTCCAACTTGATATAAAATTGAAGAGAAGCAAACATTTAGTGAAAAGTGTGAAGAAAATTTGTCCCTTAAATCCAATGTATACTATAGTAAGAATAGGTCTGGTGTGTGTGTTTCACACCATATTTTTAGTTTTGCAGAACATCAGCGGAAGAAGGGAAGCCAGTATATTCTCAGGATGGTATTCTTCAGTCGATTCCAACTCAAATTTCATAAAGCATTATTTGGGAGAATTCACCAAAAGCGAAGCAACAGTTTAAGAGACGTATAACAAAATAATCACAGGATCAAGAAGAACAATCGGACTGCCAAGTTATTATTTAAGTCGTTTCGTAGTTACAACTAGTTTAAATGGAAATAGTAACGGTTAGAGTTCTATAATCACTATGACTAATAAAACGTTACTTTGGAGATAATCCAAATAAAACTTTCATTCTCATGCAAAGCACGTAATTAGTTATTTGAAATAATCTGAGAACAGACAAAAATAACAAAAGTAGCTTCCGTAACTCCCAAGATTTAAAAGAATATATATAAATATATGTAGAAATAATAAATTCAGTTTGTATGCTTTATTTAAAGAGTTTTCAAAGTTCAATTCTAAAGTTCAAAGTTTAGGTAACGATTTGGCCATTCAATCTTTTGTAATAGTTTAGGATATTGTTGACGTAATAGTGGCAGGAGGTGTATTGTGTAAAAATGATAAATGGAATATCACACTATTGAGACTTGTAATGATAAATTTATATTGATAAAAATCTGTGTAAGAAGAATATGCACAAAGAGGGCATTGATGGCCAAGTGAAGATTGTGTTGGTCGTACAATGGTGGAGCGTTGATGTGATTTTGAAATGGTGATTAAAAAATAAAAACGACACACACACAAAAAACTAGTATTAGCTTTTCACCTCACAATTTATGAATGGGGAAATTTTAGAATGGCCAATTGAAGATCGGTGTCTGTGGAACTCTTGCTTGTTTTAATGTTGCACTTGATAGTTTAGTTAGCTTTTACGAAATTCTGTGGCATACAACAAGGCTCCTTGACAGAGAGTTGAGTAATAAGAGTTGACTTCAAATTCTAATACTAATTAAAATTCGAAGCTCTTGCTTGTTATAAACTCTTTGAGAGTTGTTTGTGAAGCATCCGATAATTATTAGTAGGCTTTCGAATGCCGCTTGGGGACTGTTTCCTGACTCCATGATTGCTTGTTTGAACTTGATTTTTAACACTGCATTGATGATTTTTAGACTAACTTAAGCTCTGAAATTGCCGAGCTTTTATATGATTTTTTTCTAGTTTGGTAGGAGCTTGGCGCAACTCTACAAAGTTGTAGCCCATTGGACCATATCAAACAAAACATAACTGTTGCCAACTATTATTACTCAACTCTCTGTCAAGAAGCCACAGAATTCTGTAAACACTAACTAAACTCTCAAGTGCAGCGTTAAAACAACCCTATTGTGAAACACTCAAAGGTCTTTCTATTATTACAGTTATTACCATTTTAAATGAAAAATCCTCTTTGAATTAGCAATAGTTACTAAACTAATTGGGTTTATATTTCAAATAAATCAAGGTGTTTAGCGATTAATACTTAGTTACCATAAGGTGACTTTGTAAGGCATCATCCTTTATATCAACATATTAGCTTGTAATGAGTTTGAAACTCCCCCAGATACTCCTAAAATATTTTTTTCAGAAAACTGTTTATAATAATATTAATTGGTTTATGTAATAGTACCGCAAAGAGAATGCAACCACAATAGAGAGAATAGAGGCCCTCTCTGGTTAACAGAGACTATTCTCTGACTTAGGCAGGCTGGAGTGGGAGAACTGTGTATATAAGCCAGTGGGAATCTATCTAAAGAACCTATTAGATACAACTATACAACTGTACATCGCATCGTGTCATATCTCTACTCTCACCATTCATTCTATCATTTTCATTATCAAGTCCAGTGCAGTTAGTGTAAACTTAGCTACATTATATTAGTGTCAGCATATCTCGTTCATTTAATCAAACCTAATTTCTCTCCTCAACAACCCCATTATAGTTTATATCTCTGTTCAGTAAGCATTCCAAGTTAAAGAATACTGATGGAGTCTTTTTTCGAGAAATTTAAAACAGAAAAAACCGATATATTTCGTATTTGCAGATAATTTTTTTCTTCAAAAGCACATCATGACCAATAAGTTGATCAAATATGAAGCGATGATGAAAAAAAGCTTAGGCAACACCAATATGGAATCCGTAAAGACCGTTGAGAAGTATTCTTAGTGAAATATTATATAAATTTAAATTATCATTTGGAAAAATCTGGCACGAACACTCACACGACTTTCTCTAACTAATTAATACAATTATATCAGGAAATTTTCTTTAAAATTGCAACGTTACAATGTTTAGTGGGGTTGACCACAAACTTGGTGTGGGGATTTTACTTGTATACCTGAGCGGCCTTATGTGGAGCGCTCTTATGTCAAAACCAAGTTCAAACTAACTGAGATAACTCCAATATCCCCTCTAAAATAATTTTTTTCAGAAAAATGTTTCAAATAAAAATGATAAGTATCTATTTATGCAGCAAGCATTTAAAGTTTAAAAAAAAAAGTTGTTGTAACCGTTTTCGAGAAAATTCCAAAAAAACTCAAAAACCTATCAAGGCGCACTTGTGGTTAATCGATTTTCTTCAAATTTGGAATTCCATCCACGCTTCTAATATATATTAAAATTATGCTGGTGGTGAAAACCATGTTTTAGGGTTAAATTCATCTCATAAGGGGCAGGTAAAAAAGATCAAATTAGGGTAATAAAAGGGTTTTTTTTTTGTTTTTTTTTTGGCGCATCGACAACTCGGGTCATTAGCGCCGTACATTGTTGAGAGCCACTCGAGCAAAGAGTGTCTTTGCATGACATCCATCGAAACTTCTCATGGAAGTAGCATGGAGCCGGGCCATATTATAGTCAATCGTCCCCCTCTCCCGCTTTAGCCATCGAATCCTGTCGACGGAGTGGGGAGGGTCGACACCGCACAATGACATCCTCCTTTTCCTTTCACTACTGATTGAGGTGGATTTCTGTATAATAGTATTACACAAGGCGTGCCACCCGTTGCTGCACTTCGATGTTTGCCTTTACTTTTCATAATCTTTTATTTCTACTTTTCATTTACCTGGTGTTAAATAACTATGTTCGTTAAATAAGTTATTCATATTTTTAGAGACTAACTTTCAGTTCAATACAGCTACACGATATAAAAGGGTTAGTTACTTGCATTTGCGGTATTAAATTTAAATATTCCGACCCTCTAGACAAAACATAAATTAACTATTATTAAACTAAAACTGGAGTGAAGTACTTTATAAAAAATTCCTTGCACCCCAGATAAAATTCTAATCTAAACGCATTCATGCTAACTTTCAAGCCAGTAATTACATTCTCGCTAATAAATACATTCGTGCCGATAAATACATTCACACTATACATTCATACTGTGGGTAGGGTACTCTATATTCCACTCCCAATTATATTAAATCTAATTTAAGCTAAATATTATCGTATATGATTTAAAAAGGCAAATAACCCTCTATTATGTGGAGAACTCTCTTTCAATATAACGCACAAGTCATGCGGCAGGCCTGCTCTTTGCCTAAGTGCTCGCAGAGCCTGACACTCTTCCAGAACATGTGCTACAGTAAGTCTTCCTCTACAAATTGGGCATCTAGGTCTTCTTCTACCCACCAGCACATGCCCATGTGTTGTTATACGTGTATGTCCGATCCTGAGTATAACAGATTCCCCCCCGCCGGAGGTTATCGACCAACGCCGTACGCAAGCATGGTTTCTGCAGTAAGTTGGTCGATTGCAATGCGTCAAAATTGGATAAGGGTGGTTATTGTTTGAAAGGGTTTGCTAGCAGCTGTAGTAGCAAGCACTTGTTATGAAGGGTTGCCCCCTATTATATGGTTTAAGGGACATTTCGTGCTTTCTAAATCACAAGAAGGAAACTATAAGATAGGATTTTCCAAAATTTTATTTCCTAACGGATCCAAATCACGTTATGTTATTCCGATATATTATTAAATTAACGGATCAAAATTAAGTAAAATATTATAGTGAAGAGATACTTAAAAAGGAAAACTTAACGTTACTGTTGCCCCCCAAAAAAATCAATTTTCCCTGGAAAATGTTTCAAACAAAGTGAGAAAATCGCGTAAAACTTAACAAATAAAAAAAACCTTCCGGACAGTTCCACTTCCGGGTGATGGATTTCGCCCAAAAGCTTCTTGATTCTATGTGGTGGTATTATGTAAACAGAATATCAATTGTGCTTTCTGCGACTTTTCGTTTTTTAAGATATTCTGTTATCATACATGAAAAACATATTTTTTTTTTTTTTTGATTCCGGGGACCCTAAAACGTGCAAATTGAGACAGTAATAAAACACTATTATTTACTATAATTTATGAAATATTATGTTGAAAAATTCTAAATTGATAAAACTGTTAAATTTGCTACTAAACTTTACCGACTAGTTAAGTATAATCCATCCAATTAATTAAAAAGGATTACAATAATATATCTATATATGTAACAAAATCTATTATATTATAACTATCCCTTTAGGAGACAAAATCCCTATGCATAAAGGTCAGCTAGGCTAATAATTAATATGTCAGATACAGGATAAATTAACCCAGATATTATAAACAGGATACAAATTGCAGCCAGCTTTATCCTATTTACTGTCAATTGCCATAAAAGTTATAATTTATTACATAACTTTGAAAATATCTTCAAATATATACAAATAGATATTTATATACAATAATGAAAACTGCAAAAAGGAACAAATAAAGTGGGGGGGGGGAGCGTGGAAAGCCCCTAAAAATGTAAAAAGTCTCATTTTTCAATAATATCAGTATTTATGATGACATTATGGTAGCCCATTATGGCTATTTCAAGGCCTACTTCACAGGGGAATGTATCGTTTTTTATTTTAATGCTCTTCTTTATTGCACGTGACTTTTTTTCCTAAGATACAAAAACTAGCACACTAAAGATAGATGACGATAATATATATATGTAAGTAGCTGGGGGATAAACTTTGGAAACTTTCACAGTTTTTTTGTTCCCTTAATCCTTTATCGGGTGTTATAAAATTCGGGAATGACCACTTTACTAGGTTCATTTCTAAAATTTAGAATACCATAGATTAGGTTTAGGATTAGGATTAGGTAAATTTGGAAGAAGAATCATTTATCATTATCAAACTGACTTCCCAATCTTATTCCACAATTTTAACCATAATTACCTGCCGCTTGTATATAACTACTCTTATAACTATAATATACTTTTGCCACAACGTCATGTTTTTTTAAGGAACGAGATTAGTTCAATGGTACCGTACTGGACTCGCAACGCGATAGTCCTGGATTCGAATCCAGGAGTGCTGCTCTTAATTTAACGATTCCCTGGTAGTTAATTCATAAATTTAGAGAAGCTAATTGATAAAATATAAATAGATTTTTTTTGTTTTTCTTAAAATGAAAATATATTTATTCAAATCACATTTGTGTGAAATTATCTAATTAATTAAATATTAGCAATAATTTTTCTTTGTAATTTTGGATAAAATGAACACAGCGCTCTCTAGCAAGTAGCCAGGAAACGAAGATATTTTTTTAATCTAACCATGATTAACGGTAAAAATGATCATCATTTCTCTAATATAATTTTATTTATACTTTTGATAATTTTAAGCATATATTATGGTTAATTATTCCAATAATATACATATAACTAAAGAAACAAGCAGCTTTCTATACTTTTGCCAGATATTATTCTTTCAACATTGTAAAAGAAACAAATATACAATAAAATCCCGATTATCCTGTTTGCAGATTATCCGTGCATGAATTTAATTTAAAAAAATAATTATATGCATATGTATTTTTTAAAGACATATTTGCTGGCTTTTATGTTTACGCATCGACCAATGGGAATTCGAGTATAACGACATAATAGCAATTAGAAAAATTCAAACTTATATTAAAAAATCATTAAAAAATTCCAGCAAACAAACCAAAATCATAGATTTTCTTAATAATAATGAGCATTAAACATGTTAAAATAATTGTCTGCCTTAGAAATGTATAAATATGTTTTATTTTAGAAATAAATAATTATAGTTCGGATTATCCATGTTTTTCATTATCCTTGCCGCTTCTCCCCACCATTAGCCCGAATAATCGGGAGTTTACTGTACTTTTCTTTTTTACTTCCTCTAACTGCCGTTAGAAGAAGTAATCGTGATTTCGAAATAAGTTTTCACAGGATATATCCGCTTTAAAGGTCCCTTTAGTCCAAAAAAGTGGTTTTTAGCGTGTGCGTGTGTGGGGGGGGGGGGGGGTTGTGTGAGACAGCATTTTTCAAAAACGAAAGATCGCAAAATGTTCAAACTTAATATTACGTTAAAGTGCTACTAGTAGAATACATGAGAATAAGGTTTACATAAAAAATCATTCAAACGGAAGGGCCACTTTACTGATTTCTTAATTTTTTCAGTTTTTTGGCGATTTTCTCAAAAACGGTTCCAACGATTTTCTTTAAACTTGATATATCAACTACACATAATATAATAGAACTACAACTTTTATTTGAAACATTTCACCAGGAAAATTCATTTAAGGCCATTTTTAGGGGGAAAGGTGGAATTAGGTTTTCCTATAAAGTGGTATTTCAATTTATAATATAATTCTACCAACTAACTATGTTGTCGAAATTCCATATTTGTAGAAAATCGGATGACCGGAAGTGCATTTTTTTACTGAAATGTATTTTTCAGTTTTCTGCTATTTTCTCTAAAACGGCTTCAATGATTTTCTTTAAACTAATTATATGAAATACACATAAGTTTTATTTGAAACTTTTCTCCTGGTGAAGTCATTTAAGGGGGGCTTTTGGAGGAGGAGTGGAGTTATGTTTTCTTTTTATCATAGTTTTATTACACATTCAGTTCTACCATCTAAACAACAATATTAGTTAGAAATAAAATAGATTCCCAAAATTTCGAGTTTCAAGAAAATTATTAAACCGGAAGCGCGCTTTTACTGAACAGTTTTATCAGTTTTTGCGATTTTCTTCGTAAAAGCATCGACGAATTTCATTAAATTTGGTATACTAACTATAAAATTTGTCAATCACAATTTTGTAAACTGGAGTAAGAGACGGATTTTTTTTTTAAATATAATATTAATTAAACCAAGCGGGTATAAACACTAACTGGCACGCCAAAATACTAAGTAAATAAGCAACAATTCCATGTTTGTCTCGTATAAATGGTCTTTGCTTTGTCAACATATATTTTGGTCAACATATAAAACTCTTTCAAAAGGTTCAATAAACGTAACTAATTCACAAGTTAACTTCGTCTTAACATGTCTTAAATCACCTCGTCAGCATCAGTAATGTTATCAAAAAAGTTTTCTCAATATTTACCAAAAGAAACTTCGTTCGAGCTAGGTAAATTATTTGTCCAAGTTCTTTTCAACAGCTCCGGCAGCAATCAGTTTTGAGGGCTATGCTGTTCAGTATCGTCATCCCACAAAATACTTCAATCTCTTCACTATATTAAATTCGCTCAATTGCCAGCTTACAAGATAAATATAGAAAAATCCACTATCAGATGGGAGAAAACATTATTATTCACAGAAGGGGAGGGCAAACCCTACACTATCCAAAGCCTCCCAGGGCCCATATAGCTACCCCTAAAGAATAACAACCACTGGGACTCGAACGAAAATCCAGGCCCAGGTTTTAACCATCTAAGTTTCACCACAGACCGAACAAATCGGACCAAAACCCTAACAGGACACAGCTTAAGATCCTCTACCGATATCCTATTCCGGCCGAAGGTCCTAAACTTAATCTCCTCACAACCCAAACAATTCGTGATCAGATGCATGGGTGTTTCCTCCTCAGTCTCACAAACTCTACAAAAGGGGTCAGGCACGAGTCCCATTGTATAGAATGTCTCCTTAAACCACAATGCCCAGTGCGGAATCCAACCAGATGCCTGAGGGAGGTCCGTGAAAGACATCGGACCCCCGGTACTCAAAGCTCCGTCCGGACCCCCAATGAGCATTTTAGACTGCCGACAACCCACTGCACTCATCCATAAGGATGATGGCTGTGAGGTCATCCACGTCTGAAAGCCCGACAAACATGTGCCAGAAGACACACCAACAGCAGGCTCTGGACCAATGAAAGGGAGAGAGGCACCTAATTTGGCAAACCTATCCACCTCCTCATTCCCAAAGATTCCCATATGACCTGGAACCCAGACCACAAGCACATCCTTTAATGAAGAAAGATCTTCGAGTCTTGGGAGGAAACAAAGTTTAAACTATTAAAATCGGCAGAGATTTTTTTTTTGTTAAAGGTTAATAACAGAGAATCAGTTCTTTTGGATAATAAACGAAAAATATTTAGGGCACATATCAAAAGAGTAACAATTTAAATAAAAGAATTAAAAATAACATTAAATTAATTAATAGTGTTTCAAACCAAATTTTTTTCTATTTTCAAAGACCCCACCCCCCAAAACATGTAGTCCAGTAAAAACTCAATTTCGAAAATGTGGCAAGATCGTAATACTCCGCAATTATATAACTATGCAGATTTGAGTAAGAGAAAGTCGTGTGAATGTATCACACCATCGTGTGACTGTTTCACACCAGATTTTTTTTTTTTTAATTAAATGTAGAAATAATATTTTAAGAAATAATAATATAAGAATAATATTTTAATAATTAATAATAATATATAGAAAATAAATTTTATTTTAATTAGCTTACTAAAACAAATAATAATATTATGGTTAAATAAATATATGTTTTATGATTAATGGTTGCAATGCATAATAATCCAAATGAATTATTTGCATTCCTCCCAAGTATTTTGGATTAGAGAGAAACGTATTCATAGGTGTGCACTATCACACTAGGTCTGGTCTGTTTGTGGTCGGTCGGTGGATTGCAATCACAGTACTTGGGATTGTGTGGTTAGGATTAAATTAAACTGTCCCCCTCCTAGACAATCTTCACTATCCAAAGGAAATTTTACTGTAAGTCATAAAGTCTGGAAACCAGAGAGACACCATAGAGAGTAAGAAGAGTGTTGAACAAATGAAAACATTAAATCTGGACTTCTCATCACTTTTAATATAACAAATTCGCTACAATAGTAAAAAAAAAAAAAAGAACAAAATGAAATCACTGCATACAGAAAAAAAAAATCAGAAATAAATATGTTATTTAAATGGATTAAACGCTTTATTAAACAATGAAACTTAATTGTATTTAAGAATTACTTTTAAGAACCTAAACGGAAAATCAACTATGGGAAAAACTTTAAGGGATTAAGTGCTTGTGCTAATTATGCTATTAAATCTGAGTTCGCATTAACTAGAAGATGAAGAAGAAGAAGAAAAAAACTTATGGAGATTATGCAAAAGAAACTTAAGTTCATTTATTAAGTGTGCAGTGCATTAGCTTAACTCGCTACCAAAATCTTTTTCACTTATGTAGCACTAAAATTAAAGCTCTCTAAGGCTACAGTTTTATCTTTATTATGGAAATCTAAAGCCAGAATTGTGTCAGCTAATAAACATCTATTAAATCTGATAATTCTGTTAAATATGGGGGGGATTGATGTAAACCAATTTAGTAAAGTCACACACACTCCAGAAATAAAGGAAACAGAGATTGAAAATAAAGACTTACATTTAACAAACTTTAATTCTCGCCTTCTCGCCGCGAGAATTAACGAGATCCGTTAACGTACTTCCGTTTGATGGATTTTGCTGGAAAACTTGTGAGATGCGGTGCTAATATGAAAACCGAATATCATGTTTGAGCTGCCTGCGATTTTTTGTTATATTTGGTTCACATACAGACCATATTTGCTAAAAATATGTTTACCTTATTCCGGGACCACAAAATACGTATTTCCGATGAAAACTCAATTTCAGAAAATATAAAAATGCTATTCAAAAAAATAATTGGTCACTTCTCGCTAATGAATTATTAGTAGGATGATATAAAAAGCCCACATTCATAGATATTCACCACCAAATTCGCTGTCCATTAATCTGTGTAATTGTGAGTTAGTGTGGATTCTTGTATAAGATTCGTCTGTTTTCAATACAGTCAGCTGTCATCACCATGTACATACATACAAGGTTAGGGATAACAAGCTATTCCCATAGGAAATCAGCACCCGCAACCAATTTATTTCTTTCAACCTGTTAACGTTTTATAAAGATATACAAAAAAAATTCAAGTTCCTATCATTCAATAAATTACATTATTATTAAATTATTATTATTCTTAAATTGAAAATAACATTGTTTGATAAATATTTAAATAAAATTATAACAATAAACTCTCCGTTGCTAGGCAAGGCATTGATTTGGATGCCACAAAGGTTGAAAATGTGCCATCCTAGCTCACGCGTTGGAGAACGAAACAAACTGAGGGGCGCTAATGACCTTAGAAGTTGATGCGCCCCACCCAAAAAAACTCTCAAAATTCAAGAAGCACTTGATAAATATTCAGAATATATTTCTAGGAAAGAAAAATCCAATTTGATGCACACACGACTTCAATGAGGTTTTTTTTTCCTTTTTGTTTGCAACTGCAAGAGCAAGGCTAGTAACTAGTGTGACATAGCGATACGTAAGTGAAGTCAGTAACAACAGTGATTCTCCAAGTACATTATTTATTTACCGAAGGATTTGCACAGCCAGTGCCGCTTGAGTCGCGAATGGGGTTATCAGGAACGGAAAAAGATGAGAGGTGATCAGTTAGAAGGTTAGAATGACCAAAAAGAAGAGAATGAAATTTTTGGGTGATTCTATTGGAGACACAGTATGAAACATTAATTATTCGATTCATTAGTCTTTAGAATTTTGGACTGTAAAAATTGAAGACGGTAAATACAGAATGTTTGGCTGACCCCATAGTTCGAGTGCATAGGTTTAAGAAGTGCGTATTATAATTGAAAACTATTGGCTTGGGGCCTAAGCCTATATGGCTTTTATCCCCCTATTTTCCCTCCCAATTAGCAGTCTACCGGTCAATCTACAATATCCCAAGACATCCTTCAACTCGAATTCACCCCGGCAATCCGCGAGAGTGGTGCCCTCCCAAATACACGAAACCTAGAACCAGCGAAACAGGGACACTGACATAAATAGTGATACACCGTTTCCCTAACTCCAACATCACAGTTCTGACATATGGGACTGGACGTCCTCCATATATTATGCAAATGACTAGACACCCATGTGTGTCCGAACACTACACCCACCAGCGTCCTCAATCCTATCCTACTAAGGGACAGGAGGTAATATAAAACCCCCTGCTTGGTTTCTTTGATGAATCTTTTAGCCTGGAGGCACCCGTGTGTGTCCACCCAGCATTTCTCCAAAACCCTCGTCTCCTAAAGTCTGGTCGGACTATCACAAAACTTCTTAGTGTCGGCGAGGGCTGGCTTGGGACCACAAAAAGATAAAGAGGATCCCTCCCTACCCGCCCTCACATTGCCCTCTATTCCCGCATGTCTGGGTACCCAATAGAGCAGCACTTACCCCTCGAGCTAGGCATTAAGCCTTCGCCTACTTTCTCCCACCAATTTCGTACTCCTAAGAAGTGCATAACTGCGATTCTAAATACTAAAACAAAACCTTTTATTTAACAAAGAATATATAGTTGTGATGAGATGAATACGAATATTATTACACCAATTGATTCAGGATTAAAAAATACAAATTTTGGAACCGTTCTTTTACTTTTTTGTTTTCACAAACAGATAGCTCTGCTGCCATAGAACCCAAATAATGGCAGCTTGCAGAAAGAAAAATTAAATCAGTTAAAGAGATTCTTTTTCCTGAGACAGAAGAAATTTGAAGAAAATGATTAGATCTCGAGAAAATCGCAAAAAAGTAAAAAAACCAACTAGTAAAGTGATACTTCTGGTTGAGGAATTTTGACAGATTACCCACTGTCGGATCCAATGGTGATACCTAAACGGTATATCAAGTTTGAACTTTCTACGATTTTTCGTTTTTGAGTATGCTGTTCACATACACACACACTCACAGACAGTTTCTAAAAACGACTTTTTTGAACTCAGGGGACCTCAAAACGGATATTTCCGGTGAAAACTCGATATCGAAAATTTAGCACCAATACAATACTTCCTCTTACTAAAAGTAAGTAAAAAAAAAAAAATGAACGAATGAAAATAAAATCAGAAAATATATTCAAATTTCTACTCTAAATATCTATCTACTCTAATTTCTACTCTGATTATACAATTCTATCATCCAAAGAAAATTAATTAGAAATAAATAATTGGCCAACATTCCGAGAATTAGTCAACCGGAAATTCGCTTTTACTGAACAGTTTTGTTCAGTTTTCGACGAATTTCATTAAATTTGGTATACAAACTATAAAATTTGTCAATATTATAATTTTGAGAACTGGAGTAAGAAAAAGTTGTATGAGTTGGAACACCAGATTTTTTTGTATATAGGCACTGTAGCCTATATACGCCTTTACAATCCAGTTTAATTAAGAATAAACACTTTAATTACGTTAGTTTGGAAATCTGTAAAATGTCTGACATTAAGAAAAAAAAATGCTACCAATGTTTCACGAAAAAGTCGAACACTGGAAATGTTTTATTGGTTTTTATACAGCGTATTATGTATTTTTGATATACGCTCTAATCCAAAAACGCCTCCTTTTATAGGTAGACAAGATTAAAATTTTAGTTTCTAAAGTTGTAATTCTTTAGTTGGTCAGAAATCGTTGCCTTTATTGTTAAATAAAAATTAATTTTTTACGTTCTCGATATGCCTTACATTTCTCTGCATTTGTTTTTTTCCTACTTGAAGTAGACGGCTGTTTAAATAATTCCTTGTCTTCACTCATTCTATTTATTGTTGCACCTCTTAAAAAATAAAAAAAATAAAAAAAAACTGGCCAAAATAATCCCAGAACACCTCCTTTTATAGGGTTTCATTCAACCCCGCCACCCTATCGACGGGCTCAAATCTACCCCTACCAAACCGCGTAATACCTTAAATAATAAAAGTCTCGTTACGTTTACAATCAGATTACTACCCTAATACAATAAAATATTTTCAATGTTAAATAAAGGTTTCTACTTCTATGGTATAAGCAAACAATATTATCAGGTATTGGCCATTAACCTTGAAAAGGTTACTACTACTAAAACATAAATAATATAATGACGGTGTTCGTTATCAGTGGTGCTCAAAATACAACAGGAGTAACGTAAATGCCCCGGATCAATAAAATCATTTCCCATAGTTGGGTTGGGAACTGGTCAACTATCATTATATGTTGGTCTCTCTCGTGTTATTGGACCAAGTTAACAACAAACTCCCATAATATCCCAGAATGTTTTCCTATTGTTAAGTATAATGATCAAGATGGTAAAGGAGAATTATGAGCTATACAATCAACAATAGGTATTTATAATCAGTTATTTAATACATGGAAAACGGAGGGGAATGTATGTTAAAGTTAAACATTTATTAGCAAATTTCATGGCATATTTACAATCCTTAAATTAATATCAAACAGTGGTTTGTGAAACTTTAGGGATTAAAACAACAGTGTAACAGTGTATTGTAGTGATGTACACAAAATTGATTTACTAATTTACAAACTATTCATTATGGCGAATGGGGGTATTTGTAATGTGTAAGTCGATGACGTCTTTATCGACAATACATGCCATGCAGATGATTGAATAGAAAACCGTTTATTTGGTGTGAAATACTTTATTTGTGATTCCTCACATAGGATTCTCAAATTTCTGAATTCAAATTTTTAACATTTTTTTTTTTAATTGGAATTTCCATTAAACATACTGGCGATTTTTCTTGTTGATCATTGGAAATATAATATGTTTCCAAAAATCGTGAGGCTTGATAAAAAATAAAATCAAATTTCGCTAATATTTTTCAAGTCCAGAATTTTTTATAATAGTGAATCATATATGATTGTAAAATAGTATTTCTGAAACTCTTATTTTTATAAACAAACTATTGATATATTTACATTTATGACGAATGGCAGTATTGCCGTCCCTGTGATAAAGAAGAAATAAATAGAAGCCCCAATTTGGTCGAATACTTGTCTTACCAATTACAGAGAGTACAGAAGAAATGCTTGAGACTAATTGGGTCCTATCCTAGATGGACAACAATTGATATATACACGCTGGGACTTGATGTGGCTAGTATTGCTACTCAAGTCTATCAACTAACAGATAAATTTGTCAACTTGTGTGAAACTAGCATACATTTCTATATATCTAATATTTTTAACTATAATTTAAGATCTCTTAAATACAAAAAAATATAAGCATAAAAGACTAAAGCATACTCTGTTTTATAATAGTTAAGGTTTTTTATTTTATTTTTCCTTTGCGCATTATAATGTTTTCTTTCCTGTATCCAGATTGTTTTCTTACTTTCTCTTTTTCCTAGTAAGAGGAAGTATTGTAATCGTGTCAAATTTTCGATATCGAGTTTCCACCGGAAATATCCGCTTGAAGGTCCTCTGAGTCCAAAAGCGTTGCTTTTAACAAATGGTCTGTGTGTGTGTGTGTGTGTGTGTGTGTGTATGTGTTCAGCATATCTCAAAAACGAAAAACTGTAGAAAGTTGAAACTTGATACTGATATCACCATGGGATCTGACATTACGTTATCTGTCAAAATTGCTCAACCGGAAGTACCATTTGACTAGTTTGTTTTTTTTAACTTTTTGCGTTTTTCTCAAAAATGGCTCCGACGATTTTCTTTAAACTTGCTACACATACAATGCGCTACAACTTTCATTTGAAATATTTCTCTGGGAAAATTCATTTAAGAGCAGTTGTGGGGGAAGAGTGGGGTTAGGCTTTCATCTAAAGTGCTATTTCAGTTTATTAGACAATGTTGTCATGTAAAAAATGTTAATTAGAATTGAATATGTTGTTGAAATTCCGAGTTTGAAAAAAAAATCGGATGACCGGAAGTGCGTTTACTTTACCACTTTACTAAATGAATTTTTTCATTTTTTCGCGATTTTCTCAAAAATGGCTCCGACGATTTTCTTGAAACTACTTTTATAAATTAAACATACAAAGATCTACAACTTTTACTCAAAACATTTCTCTGGGAAAATTCATTTAAGGGCAGTTTTGGGAGAGGAGGAGGGTTATGTTTTTCTTTAAAGTGCTATCATGGTTGATTATACAATTCTATCATCCAAACAAAATTAATTAGAAATAAATAGATGGCGAAATTGCGAGTTTCAAGGAAATTAGTTAACCGGAAGTGTGCTTTTACTGAACATTTTTTTCACTTTTCGATGAATTTATTAAATTTGGTACACAAACTTTAAAATATGTCAATTATAATTTTGAGAACTGGAGTAAGAGAATGTTGTGTGAGTGTTTCACTCCAGATTTTTTAGTTCTGTTGAGCGTATATAGGCACTGTAGCCTGCAGCCTCTTCATACTTTGTAAATATGTATATATAATTTGTAAATAAATAAATCAATCAATAAAAAAAAATAAATAAAAAATACTAAAAATAAAAAAAAAAAAAGAAATGGTCTGAAACACTCACACAACTTTCTCTTATCCCAGTTCTCGAAATTATAATTGACAAATTTTATAGTTTGTGAGCAAATTTGATGAAATTCGTTGGAGTTCATCGAAATCTGAAAAAAATGTTTAGTAAAAGCGTACTTCCGGTTTACTAATTTTCCTGAAACTCGGAATTTTGGCCATGTGTTTATTTCCAATTCATTTTGTTTGGAGGTAGAATTGTATAATCAATTATGATATCATTTTAGAGGAAAACATAACCCCATTCCTCCCATAAAAAAGCCCTTAAATGAATTTTTCCAGAAAAATGTTGCAAATAAAAGTTGTAGATCTTTGAATGTTAAGTTAATATTCCACGTTTGAAGAAAATCAGCGGAGCCATTTTTGAGAAAATCGCGAAAAAGTGCAAAAACTATTTAGTAAAGTTGTAAAGGAAACGCACCTCCGGTCATTCGATTTTATTCAAACTCGGAATTTCAACTACATATTTAATTCTAATTAGCATTATTTAGATGAAAGAATTGTCTAATAAACTGAAATAGCACTTTAGAAGAAAACCTAACTCCTCCCCTCCCCCAAAAGTGCCCTTAAATGAATTTTCCCAGAGAAATGTTTCAAATGAAAGTTGTAGCTCTTTGTATGTGTAGTTGATATGCCAAGTTTGAAGAATACCTCGGAGCCATTTTTGAGAAAATCGCAAAAAAAAAAAAAAAAAAAAAAAAAAAAAAAGATAAGGTACTGTAGATCCATGGTGATACCTAAACGGAATATCAAGTTTCAACTTTCTACCGTCTTTCGTTTTTGAGCTATGCTGTTCACATACAGACACACACACACACACACACAGACACACAGACCATTTACTAAAAACCACTTTTTTGGACTCAGGGGACCTCAAAACCGATATTTCCAGTGAAAACTCGATATCGAAAATTTGACACGGTTACAATGCTTCCTCTTACTAGGAGTAGGAGAAAGTAATTAAAACAGCATTTTCGAGAAAAACATAACCCCACCTTTCTCCTAAAACCTGCTTAAATGAATTTTCCCAAAGAAATGTTTTTTCAGAATGAATATTATAGTTTTTTGGTATGTGTAAGTTTAATGAAAATCGTTAAAGTTGTTTTCTTGTGAAAATCTCAAAAAAACTTCAAAATCCGACTGGTGAATCGATTTTGACCAAAATCTTGTTCTGGAGATCTGCCAACATAAACAAAATATTATGTTTGAACTTTTAAACGTGCTGTGATTTTCTGTTGTGCGTTATAGTGACCATACACACACACACACACACACACACACACACACACACACACAAAACACAGACTACTTTTCTAAAAACGAATTTTCTGACTCAGGAAACCTCAGAAGTTAATTTTCCAATAAAAACTGGATATTGATAATTTTACACGATTACAATACTTTCACTTACAATCGTAAGAGATAGCAAAAAGGAGCTGGGGGGGGGAGGGAATTATCATTGTGAATACATACTTTTCTTATTACTGATGCTTACGTTTACCAAATAAATGTTTACAAAAAATACGAATTCAGTGAAAGTTACACCATTGTATATTTATTCAATAAATAAATAAATAAATTCAGTAAAAAACAGAAAGGGGTTTGTTTATTCGGCTGAATACAAATTTTCTAACGTAAAAACCTCTATAAAATATTTTTTGCTGAATTTCAACAAACACAGTTTTACAATTGTAACTTTTAACAAATTAGGTTATTTTATTCGTTTTAAACAATAAATTACATGATATTATCATTCATTATTCAGCTAATAACATGAATAAAAAAAGAATTAACTAATTTATTAACATTAAAGTGGATTCTGAATACAATGATTAAATATGTATTTAACGAAATGTTTTAATAAAATAACAATTCAATCCGAGTTGTGCGTTGTTCAGTTGTAATTAGAATAGATTCTGAATTTAAATAATTACTTTCCATTTTATTCACTGACACAATCTGTCAAATAGATATGTACATATATTACCGATGGACAGAATTAGCGCACTTCAATTTTTGTTTAGTTAAAATTAAATAATTTATCTTTCGCTTTTCTTTTGGTGAACTATTGATATTTGTATCAGCTGTAAACATAAACCATGAATAATACTTTCTTTACTCTTTAATCCCATTTTAAAGCTACAAACAGTAACCTTTGACTCATCCAATCTACACATCATAAAATTTATTCTGACTCATTCTTTCTCTTTATCCTGAACTTTTTTGTTTTTTTATCTTTGTGTACTTTAAAAGAATTTTGTTCAATGGCCGTAGTAAGGAATTTAAGTGAATATGATTGCGTTATGGCGGTGACTTTGCTAGAGGAAGGGTACAGTCAGCGTGAAGTCGTTAGGAGACTGGGCGTACATCACTTGTCTATAAGCAGGGCTCTAAAGCGATCTCGGGGGAGACAGGAGATCATTCAAGAAGAGAGGGGCAAGGTCGGCCTAGATGTAGAGCAGAGAGAGTCGATAGGTACATCCGGTACCTGGCTTTACGAAACTAGAGCATCACGGGAAATGAGATAAAAAGTCTTATAAGGCAAGTCCGAAATGTTTCCATTTCCAGCAGGACTGGTTAGAAGAAGTCTCAATGAAAGTAACCTTACAGCCCGACATCCTGCTCGTGGCCCTCTCCTTACCACAGTTCACAAAATGACCAGGCTTCAATTTGCAAGTGAACATGTGAATTGGAGTTTAGACAACTGGAAGAGAGTCCTGTTTACAGATAAGGTGAGATAGTAGGTCTAAATTCTTCAGATGGCCGTAATTACACATGGGGACGCCCAGGAGAGAGGTACGCCCCATGCTGTATGGTCCCTCAGGTGGCATTTCGTGGGGGCTCACGGATGTGCTGGGGTGGCATTTCCTTCGATGGCCGTACTGAATTGGTTGGTGTGCAGGTCTTTAACGTCTCAGAGGTACTTAGAAGACATAATCGAAGAACATGTAGTGCCATTTGCTCCTTACATCGGCGAGGAATTCTAGTTAATGGATGATAATGCCAGACCCCACAGAGCTCGAACTGTTGCTGTCTACCTTGATTGAGGTTGGGATTGAGCGTATGGTATGCCCGCCACGGAGTCCAGACTTGAATCTTATTTAACACGTCTGGGATCAACTTAAGCGAAGAGTATGACGTCGGAATCCTTGTCCAAGCACCCTTGATGAATTGGAAAGGGCTGTTGTTGAAGAATGGGATAGTCTCCCTCAGGATTTCATTCAAAACCTCTTCCAATCAATGCAAAGGCATTTAAGAGACGTAATTCGTGCCAGAGGGGGAAAACACCCATCATTGAGTACGTTTTCTTTAAAATGTTTCTTTATTTTTAAGAATTTTTTTAACTTTAACTTTTTTAGATTACCTGTGTAAAATAAAATTTCGTTTTCAAATGACTTATTTTTTCAACCAACAATATTTTTAAAGTTCAAAATTTGCACAAATTGGAAATTATAAAAAAAATAAGGGTGGTGCGTTAATTTTGTCCATCAGTGATATATATACATTGCATTTATCAACTAATTCAAGGCCACTCTAGATATTACTCAATTTGGAAGGATTAATCAACAAAAGTGTAATAACCTCCGCCCCATGTTGAAGGGTGATAAAATTAAAATACAAAAAGCTGAGACTATCAACCTAAGAAGTAATTTCATTAGCAACTGGTGTGAGGGGATGGTGTTATAAACGTGCAACACAGTTAAGAATAAATGTCGCCTTATTTTCTACAATTTAATCAAGCTTATCTTAGTTCAGCATATACTGAAGCAAAACATCCAAGTAACGTAAAAAAAGAAAGAAACAAAAAAGAAGGATTAGAAGAAATGAATACGATTAGTGGAAAATGCCCTGCCAATTAAAGCTAAATAAAATTTAGATTGTCTTTGTAAACTAAACAATGAAAGTATATTAGTTACTGACACATATATATGACTAAATATATAAATGTAAATGTAAATGTAGTAAACTACATGTGGCACACTCTACTTGCCTAGAAACAAAACAAATGTACATTGAAATAATTATCATCAATATTCATCAGGTAAAGTACAATATTACGTTTCCATAATTTACACACGCAAATTACAATCCAGCGAATAGTACAATAGCGTATATGAATACATGCCAACATACAAACTTCATTATGAATACATAGCTATTTATTTCATGATTCAGTTTAATTTTTTTTTTTTTTCTTTTAAGATTAGAATTAACAGTATTTAACGAAACTTTAAAAATCATTATATAGGTACGATAAAATTTGACAAGAAACCAAATTAATTAAAAATCCAGCTTGATTATCCTTATTATCTCAGATTTAATATTTTCAGATTAATCTTCCAGGTTTCCGTAACTATTTTCTTGTAAAACAACTTGAGTTTACGGGTTTTCGTCCATATTTGCAATGAGTCTCTTCACGGTCGTTACACTTTAAAGGAACAAAAGTTATCCTACAATTAGCTTTAACGATGTAACGATAATGAAGAGACTCATTGCAATATGGGCGAAACGTCGGTTTCTAGCAAATCTCTGACGCTGCCTCAACCCCCGGAGAACTCAAGCATTTTTTATATTCAGATTTCCAATTTTTAACAAATCAAACTTTTTTTTCTTTTCTATCGACAACTTAATGCTGATAAAGCTATAAAGCCTACCTACCCTCTTTTATAATATGCCAAATTAATTAATATTTTTTTCAAACCAGTGTACAACAAAACCATAATTTTTGGTTACCAATGAAGCCAAAAAAAAAAAAAATCTTCTGTCTCACATACACACGTCTTAGGGGGCTGTAAGTACGGGAATGTCGTTGAACGTGGACAGTTGTCTTTTTTTGATAAGCTACCTTCACTTGCCAATAACCACCCCAGATTATTATGTACCACTAGAGACTGGCAGGAGCCATGTTCAGTTGAAGATATTTCAAAAAATGATGGATATCTTATTGAAGATGCCGAACGAGAGAATTCTAAAAATATGTTTTAACAGACTAATGGTTCTCTCGGACAACTATAGCTTTCCATTTAATTGGGCGGATGAAATGAGAACCAGCCTCTGCCTTAAAGATGTCGATTACCTTTGGTCTTCGCAGGATTCAAATATCATTTAAACTAAATATAATGACCTGGCCTATGCATTTAAAAATAATCTATTATCCAAAGACCTAGATAGAAATTTTAATTCATCCTACAACCCATATTATAGACTAGTCGCTCCCTCCACTATACATTTCAAATTTTTATCACTTCATGTATATATAAATAAGGTTAGAAGAATCTCTCAAATTAGATTAGCCTCCATAACTCATACCAGGATATATATTAATAACTTAAAATATGTTTTTAATAATGGTAACTGCCCTTATTGTTTCTCTACAGGAAAAGATAATCTAATTCATTTGTTGTTAAAGTGTAAATTATTTACATGTCTTAGAAATAAGCATATATCAAAATATATAAATTACAATAACAGTGACACTGATGAATTCATACTCGTCAATCTGTTAAATATCACCTCAGTCGAACATTTGAATGATTTGTATCTATTTATTGTAAACAGTTTAAAATTAAGAAATAAGGATTAATCTTATTTTGTAGTAGTTTAATATTTTGTTTTATAACTATTGCTATTTAGACTGTATATTGTATTCTTTCTGATGTACTAAGATTAAGCAACTCCCTACAATAAGCTAGGAACAAATAAATAAATAAACATACACCCGTCTTTCTATTACTCCAATTAATACAATATTATAAAATAGACAGATTTTTCTTTAAACTGTGAATTTTTTTCTATTGCTCTGACATACATATAAAAGGGACATCATAACTTGCTGGTAGCCCACCCTGGGCTCAGGTACACATGTACATTGCATTCCAAGAGGATAGAGTTAATAGCATTGAAGGAACTCAAATAATATTTGAAATTTATCGTCACAGATTCCGCAGAACTCCCTAAGTCAGTTTTTCCGGGAAAAATCTTTTAAATAAAAGTTATAGAACTTTATCTGTGCAGTCAGCGTTCAATGTTACAAGAAAACGTTGTAGTCCTATAATGGATGTAATAAGGTGAGAGAGTTAGAGAGAATGGGTTTTAGAGAAATAAGATGATATGCTGAACACTGTATAATGAAAAGAACACACAAACTTCAAGGACTTTATAGTTGAATAGAAGTTAGGTAGCGAGAGAAATATAAAGAGACAGACTGGATGAGTAATGAGAAGGTAGTAGATAGGGTGCTGACTATTTGTACTGTGTAAACTAGGCGTAAACTTCAGCTGTAGCTCTATTTAAATGAAAAGAAGCCTCCCTTCCCAGTCTGGCCTAGATGGGGAGTAACTAACTTTTGATTCATTTAATGTATGTTGCTCCGCTCTTCGGATCTTATGAATCTTTAATGATTCAGATCCCATTACATAGTCGTTTTCGAAAAAATTGATTTTCATGGAAATTTCATTTTGAAAATGTAAAACTAAAAATATAACGACATTTTACCTTTGGAGTTGTAATCTAATTGTAAAATAATTAGATGTATAATTAAGCAGTAAATAGGTCAAATTTTATCCTAATTAGTGTATAACAGAAGCACTGATTAGAATATTAGCATAATTCATTATGATTATCAGCATAATTCAATAAAACAAACAAGCAAGTAAAAGTTTAATTGGTACACCAGAAATTAAACCAAAAAATAGGAATTCTGATTATCAAACTTCATCAATAAACTAAAACTAAATAATATAATTCACATAGTATGACGTAATATAATGTATGAATGATCACACTCTAGAAATTTTGGAATTGTAGAAAAATGTGTAAATGGAAATTGGAACGGATAAAACAAAAATGTTTGAAACAAAGATCAATGCCAACGGATAGTTTATATCATTGTAAAAAGCAATAGATTTCGAATTTATAGTTGCAGTTGTTTTCAACAATGACTGTCACAGTATGATTAATGAGCACTCAATAGTTAAATCACTAACTTATAAACTACAATAAAAAACTAAAACGAAGAAAAAAAAAGCCCTCAAAAAATCATGACAAAGAATCAATTGTTTTAATTCATTTTTTGTTTTTTTAAATCATTATCAGTAAATGTTGGCAAAATAAAGAAAATAATGGAGATTTGCCAACAAAGTAAATTACCCAGTCATTCTACCATTATAGATACTTTTCTAAGAAACAAATAAACCTGATGCCAAACTCTAAGCATAACTACTAGGCATATAGTTTTAAAGAATAGAAATGAATCAGCATATATTAAGGTGGCTACAGACTATGCATGTATTCGCGATTCGTGATGCGTGATGCGTGATTCGCGGGCAGTTCACGAATAGTGTGTAGGGACTTGTTCGTTAAAAATCGATTCGTAACAACATGATTCGTGTGTGCACAGTAATTCGCTCTAAAGAGCGGTAAATTGACGAATGTCAAAGGCTGCGCATCAGCACGAACCGCTGATTCGCCAAAGTTCGGGCTGTGTTCGTACTTAATTCGTCCATTCGTTGTGCGCGCTAGTTCGTTCAAGGAGATTATGTTTATATTTTATTCCGCGTTCTTATTTTTTTTTTTTTGTTATTTTAAGGATAATTAAAAACAATTTTCGAATTTACCGGAGAGTTCTACTGATAAATCATTTAGCAGATCGTTGCCATTATATCTGTAAATAAAAATGGTGTAATAACAAATATTAACCCTGCTGGCTTTTTCATATAGAACTGACACTAAAGAATGAATAGTATGAACTTAATAATTACCTGTCTCTATTTTTAAATAGTGATACACTCCACCATCTGCGTTTTTTCCGTTTGTTTAACATTTTTTTCTTATTTTGCGCCATGTATATAAAAACAGCACTAAGCTATTGCTAGATCATCTCACTCTCCATATTTTCCGAGCAGAAATATGTACATACAGTTTAAAAATAGTATATATGTACTACTGAAATAATTAATATATATAGGCTTTGCACGTGCTCACAAATTTCTGTGAACTAATTTGAAACTGCGAACGAACATGGATAAATCATGCATCACGCATCGAATCTTGAACAAACGCATAGTCTGTATGCTCTGTTTACGAATTACTACGAACTGCAACGAACTGGACGAATCACGGATCGCGCATCACGAATCGCGAATACATGCATAGTCTGTAGCCTGCTTTTCTGTCATATACTTATTTATCGATTTGTTTTTTTTAATTGTATCTCAGTTATTTGATGATAAAAAAACGACAGTTTATTGTATTTTATCTACCACTTTATGTTGATTATTAACCATCCGAAACTACATCGTCTAATAATTCTGTTCTATTGCCCATATAATTTTCATCCAGATAGATAAAACTAATTATATTCTCTGTTTCTTCATCATTTATCCTTACTACGTCGTGTCATCACAATCTAAATAACTATATTATTTTAGATTTAATGCAATTTTGGTTTAAGCCTTTTTTTTTCCTATTTCTTTGATTACATTTGCCAGCATATATTCAATTCCAATATATATTTTTTGCTATTAATCTATGTCATCTGCAAATTTTAAGTCACTTAGCCATTTCCCTTTATTTTTATGACTTCTAGGTTATATTCCAAAATTTCTAAACGCTGTTACTACTACTACAATGAAGATTTTTGCGTATGCCTACCTGCCTTAGATTTCTCTTTAACTCAATCTCAAAGTTCCGCATTTACAAGCAGGTATAAATAAAAGCCTAGTGTTTCCATGAAGGAATGCAGATTGGAAAATGTTTGATCTAATATAAGATTTGAAGCCAAAGAGGTTATTTTAGACAGATCTCTGATCGAGGAGGAAACGTGATTTATGACGCAAACAAGGACTCTTGCCCAGTAAAGATATCAGCCAAAACCTAAGAAGTTCACGATTCAGCAATCAGTAAAGAAAGTCATAGTGACTGTTTTTGGGGGGAATTCATACCTCCAGTTTTTCTGAAACGTGTCATAAATCACCAACGAGATTCATTGAACTAATTCTTCTATTCCTAATAAATCGAATTTCTCCGAAAATATTTCAAAATATTACCTTGTGTAGTAGAAATACACCAAATTTAAAGAATATAATAAAAAAAATGAAAAATCTGTAAAGTAAACCAGATTTTCTGAATTTTTTCATTTTTTTTGTTTTTTCCGTTAAAGATTCAATTAACGGAGATAGCTTCTATGTGAGGCCGATTTACTTGGTGTTTTCATAATATGTCATTGCGTTTGATAACAAAAAAAAAAGGAAGATGCCCGTTCTTTGGTAATTAAACCACTGTTTGGCAAAAGGAAGTCGAAAATTTGGTTTAAAAACATTGTTTTGCTATAGAATTAATTATTGAGATGCAAATACACTAACAGTGTATTTATACACACTAACAGAGAGCCCCCCCCCCCCCATAGCAATGGTTATAATGCACAGCAAATTTTTTTTTTTTTTTTTTCTTTTATTTGGAATTCACAGACTACATAAATAAATATAATGAGTGATATGGTGATGTGGATGATAAATGACGTGATTGGCTGGAAGAGAGAAGCTACCCAGCGGTAACACTCTCACAGGAATTACTTCCTTATTGCTGGAGGTGATCACGGGGCCAACAGCGGTGCAGTCGACGGGGTGGATTATCTGGTATAGTTGTGGAGGCGAGATTTTGAACAAGAGGATTAGAGTTCATAGAATTTTTTATGTTTAGTTTTGACGGCTTCAGATACATATGGGATTTTGAGATCGTTGTGGAGGGTAGAGTTAGAGACATAGAATGGAGCATCTGTTATCTGACGGAGAATTTTTGACACTGAAAAGCTTGGTTGAACCCCACAGTTCAAGTCCGTAAGTCCACATCGGTTTAAGTAGACAGTTGTATATTAGTCGTTTGTGCTCAAGAGGTAGTTTCGATTGTCTTCCTATTAGTCTGAGTAGTAACTTATTCCGTTTGTTAAGTTCCAGTCTTTTTAGTTTCGTATGTGGATTCCATGTTAGTCTTTTTGTCGATGTACATCCCAAGGTAGCGAACTAAGTTTGCAGGAGAGAGTGGTATTGAGTTGAAGGTTACTGAAGGACAGGAGGCACGACGCAGAGTAAAGGTGATTTGTTGACATTTTTGTGGGTTGAGTTTAATCCGCCATTTTTTGGCCCAAGATTCTATTTTATTTAAATGAGTCGGTAAGAGAGTGGAGGCATTGATGGGATCAGAGTTGGATGCAAGGATGGATCAGCGTAAGTGCAACGAAGAGTGTTGGTATAGGTTGGTAGATCTGAAGTGAATACAGTATACAGAAGTGGACCAAGTATACTACCCTGAGGAACTCCGGCGCCGGCCAACGAGTAGTCAGAGGTAGCAGATCCGCAACTAATCTGAAAGTAGCAGTCGGATAGATAAGACTTGATGAGTAAGTAATAGGTTAATGGTAGGCATTTCTTTAGCTTCCACAGTAATCCTGGATGCCACACCCTATCGAAGGCTTGAGCCACGTCGAGGAAGGCACCACAGCAGTACTGTTTCCGCTCAAGTGTTGAAGCAATGGTGTCCACTACTCTATGGCACTGATGAATGGTGCTGTGATGTTGTCGAAAGCCAGACTGATGTGATGGAATGATTTGTTCAGTTTCCAGAATGGGGTAAATCCGTACAGCAAAATTTGAATTGCAAAAATGATCATAGAAGGTTATTGTATCGAATAACGTACCCTAAACGTTGCGGCACGCCATCCCTACTTAGTAAAAAGACGGACTGCGAGTGATTGCAAGATGGACGCTTCGAGGATTCTTCAAGAACCGGGAGTATTCGACGGCTAGCTGCTTTAATTCTGCTTCTAGGAAGCACCATGTGAATCTAGCTGCAGAAAACCTGCCATTAAAACAATACTTTCTCTTATAAAAATAAGAAAAGTAAAAAATTCACCACACTTTAGTTCTAGGTTAATTTCGGACAGACTTGCTTTTCTAATGAAGCTATTAACTCTTGAAGGATATAAAAAAAAAAAAAATCAAGGTTCCCATCCCAGTTATTTTCTTTTTCTGCGTTCGTTTGAGTTGTTAAAAATAATTATTCTTTTCAAAATAAGAAAATTGAATGGAATAAAACTTTTAAAAAGGATTACTATTTCCTTTAAAAATGTTTTACTGAAAAATTTTTATTTATTTTAGTAAAAACATCGAAAAATACGATCGAACAAACATCGAAAAAGGAGGTACCACTCTTTATCTTTTATTTATTCGATAAATACAATATGCAAATTATGAAGCTATGAAGTTATATTTAATTAAAAATGTATTTAATTTATCTAAAAATTTTGATTACCCTCAAAAACTGTTGAAAAGAACAAGTATATATATATATGTTATGAAAGTGAGATAAAATAAAAGTTGAAGAGCCATCTAGCAGACTGCCGATGTAATAAACGTAAGATGTAAGTAAAGAGTGGCCTATAATCAAGGAAACTGTAGAAAAGCTTGTGTTTTTAGTAGGTGGGAAAACATATGAGCAGAGAATGTAGGAATGAGGAGAATGGTACCGACTCCATTCGGTTGCTGCAAGCAGGTCAGCAAGAAGGGAAAGCAGAATGGAAGAATAAGAAGAAGCAGAAGAAGGTACAAGAGAGAAAGAGAGAGAGCGAGAGAAGGAGAGACAATCTTCACTACCACAGTACTTGCTACTCGATCGAACATAACATAAATCACTGACTAAAAGAAGACGTAACTATCCTTTCTATTTTGCTCTAATGTAACATTACATTTACTTATTTGCCTTTTTATTTAAAATTATAAACATTTTGTTTGTACATAATATTTATGTATTTATATATTATTTCAATATTTTTTATCAAATTTTTAAATTGAAATTCAGATTTCTGATTATATCCGCACTACGTATAAAAAAACTACACATTCATTCCCACATATCCAACCATTATCAAAAACTAGAATGCTTCAAGAAATACTAAAATTGTCAGTCATATGTATCTAGATTATATAATAATAATTTTATTAATCATTCAGTCAGTCTGAATTAAAAAAAAAAAAAATTATAATAATCAACTTATTTTACATTTTTCACGGAATTTAAAGTGGACTAACCCCAAATAGCTCGATAAAAAACATTGAAAAGGCAGAGGAGTATATGAGTGAATCAGAAGAATAAATAAGGACGTTATTTGAACAGGAACAAGCAGCCAGACAGAGGCAAACAAAAACTCTTACAACACGGCATATTTATCATCAAGGCACACAGAAATGCTTGAAAAAAATTTAAATTAGAACTGAAATAAACATAAATGGCCCGACAAAATCCTAAAACTGATTTAAAAGTAAGTAGGTAAAGCAATGCCTATTTCTTCAGGAGGGCTTAATGTTCAACTATTATCTAGGGAATTGGGGAAGCGCCTACTTTACTATTATATTTTCCCAAAAAATATAAATTTATCACTCTTTCAGTAAGGGAACCAAAATGTCAATTGTCCAAAACCACAATTTCAATCCCATCAATCAAATCAAATCTAAAGCTATAAATAAACAGCATATTTAAACTGTCTGTTTGTTTACACCATAACTATCGTCAGAACTTTTTAAAATTTGAAGAAGCAGATACCAGAACTATCTATTGATTTTAGACTACTTTTTTACAGGAAAGTGCTCAAAAGAAAACAATGATTAGGAACTGTTTCATTGGATGACTTAAGTGGATAAAATTGCATTTATTGGTGTAAGATCTCTTTCACTAATTCTAGTTGTTGTGGTTGGTTCCGTAGAGCTGGAAAGCATCAGAGATATTTTCCGTGATAGCCTGCTTCTTTTGTGGTCATCGACCGGTTTCGGGCATTCGCCCATCAGCAGGATGTATTTTGTCAAACAATGCGATAACATAGATTTGCACAGAGCAAATTTAGTTGATACACTGGTTTTTAAATGTTTTTTTAGTGCCTAACTAGTTAAGTGTGGTGTTGGTACCTGAGTGGGAAGACACATGGTTCTGTCTTTAAAGGGGCATATTGTACCCTTTAAAAATGGAAACATCCATCACGTGGGGATGTGCAACTTCTTTGGTTCAGGTGAGTTGTGTATTGTTTATTGCGTTATTTATTGTAATTGTGGGAAGATGGTTTTGAATAGTGGTTCACATGCGAATTTTGTCTGACACAAGTTATTTCGTGCTGTTATAAATAAATAAATAAATGAGTAAGATAATATGGATAATTAATTATTAAGTAAATCTCCTTCAAAAAAACGTAGTTTACCCCCACGTGTTGGATGTTTCCAAATTCAAGAGAGTTTAAAGGGAAAAATATGCCCCTTTAAAGACCGAAATATGTGTTTTTCCACTCAGGTATTAATACCGCTCTTACCTAGTTAGGTCCTAACAAAAATATTTTCTTAACAAAAGCCAGTGTATCAACTAAATTTGCTCTTTTACAAAAAGTATCCTGATGATGGGCAAATACCCGAAACCGGCTGTTGACCACAAAAGGAAACAGGCTACCACGGAAAATATCTCTGATGGTAATTCTTGTTCATTACACTTGCTTCCAAGCAGAAGTATGAAAGTCATCAGAGAGGTGCTAACGATGGCTGTTGTCTGCCACATGGTGGGCTGCAGCATATCCACGAAAAATTCCTGCACTGAAAACACAAATCTTCACAGGAGGAACGTTAAAGATAGTAAACAAATACTGGAGGCAAACCAGGTAGTGGGAGAGCACTAACAGCCTTCTGATTAAGAACATCAGCAAGTGAGCTCATTCATTCATTCATGAACTTGATGCATAAAAGTGATCACATACCTTTATTGAAGTAGGACAAAGAATGAGCTTAGCGAAAAATAAATCAGAACTGATTATATACTTGGAAGAATGTAGATTCGAACATGTTTAATGAAACGTAATTTACGACGCAAAGAAAGACTCCAGGCTAGAAATGATATCGGCCAAAACCTAAGAAGCTTACGATTCAGTATACAATTCGATCCACGATTCCACGATCAGTATACAAAGTCATACCTCTAGTTTTTCTGAAACGTGTCACAAGTCACCAACGAGATACATTGAACAAGTTTAGAAAGCCTGATAAAAAAAAAAGTGGATAAATCCTGAAAATTAACTTTATTAATATGCGATTATACACGTATTTGACCACAAATAAGGCAATAGATAAGAAGTGCTTGTCTGTCCTTATGTTCAGTGGAGTTCGGAATTGGCGTACTTCAGACTAACATGCTCCAGATCAATAAAGGACAATCTTATGAACAATGTGATGACGGTCATAGTGAAAGTGTCTGTAAAGAATCCGAGTGACGGATTTTGACCGAAACTTCGAGTCCTTTATCTAAAAGAAATATCAAATTGAAGCTACGAAAATCTAACCCGATCACTAAACTTATCTTACAGTAATAAGCGAAAGTATTTGTTTCGGAATAACATGCTGCTTGAATATGCCC
>JAAEAF010007699.1:0-50837 GCA_011037195.1 Triatoma infestans
TTACATTTGTAAAATAGAGATTTCTTCATAAAAAGCGGTGCCTAAATCTAGTACAAAAATAGTCTGAGCCGTAATTTTGCCTCATATATATATAATCACCAACACCAAAAAAAAAAAAAGTGATAGCTCTCTGTATGTATAAAATATACCAAGCTTAATGGGACCCGTCTATGTTTTCATGGAGAAATTAACAGAAAACTGAAAAAAACGGTTCAGCAAAATTGCCCTTCCTGCAGTCAACCGAATTTTGGCAGCATTATGTAATTCTCAGATGATTTTCTTTGTTGGCCGTTAGTTGTAAGATGAAAACAAGAATTTATTGGCTTATCGACCAATTCAAGGTAAAAAACAAGAAAAAAAGTAATTTTGTAATTGTTTTTCAATAATTAACAAGTTCGACGTTTGGACAAACTTTGTTTGCCTTCTTCAGGAACAATATAAAAATAAAGAGAAAAATTATAACACAAAACACAAACAAAAAACAATATGCATAGTTGTGATTACTGTGGGACTGCTAAGTCTGTAATCTAGGTCTGTCTCATTACAGACTTAACAGTCCCATAGTAATCACAACTATGTATTTTGTTTTTTGTTTGTGTTTTGTGTTATAATTTTTCTCTTTATTTTTATATTGTTCCTGAAGAAGGCAAACAAAATTTGTCGAAACGTCGAACTTGTTAATTATTAAAAAACAATAACAAAACAATTTTTTTTTCTCTTTTGTTTTTTACCTTGAATTGGTCGATAAGCCAACAAATTCTTGTTTTCATATTATGTAAATTCTGATTGATAGAATTGTATAATCAACTAAGATAGCCACTTTAGAGGAAAACATAACCCCCTACTCCTGGCCCCCTTCCAAAAAAAAAAAACCGTTGCATGATTTTTTTCCCGGAGAAATGTTTGAAATAAAAGTTGAAACGCTTTGTGATATACCAGTTTACAAGAAAATAGTTGGGAGCCATTTTTGAGAATAACTGGAAAATCCATTTACTAAAGTGGGTACTGCGGGTTGAGTGATTTTGTCCAAAACCTTATTGTCAAGGTCCCCTGGTGGAATTAAAAAGTATCAAGTTTGAACTTTGTACGCACTTCCAATTTTGAGTTATATATACAGAGATTGAGAGAGAGAGAGAGAGATCCATTTCTAAAAACTTCTCTTTTGGATTTAGAGGACGTATTTCCGGTGAAAACTAGAATATCGAACAATCTGAATCGATCGCAATCCACTTAGATGGAAGAGAAAGTAAAACTCACTTCACTGCTTTTTATGGTTTCCAAAGTTCCACACTTTATTGCACAGTATATATTGGTGAGCTAATAGAATTATCTAGGTAAATATATAAAAAAGAAAATATAAATAAATTTGTTTTGCTAAAAAGTTTTAATCATATTATTATAAGGATTAATATTTTGGGAAATTTGCCGGGTCCAGTCCGAGTCATAAAATCCATTTTGAGCTCAGTCATGCACCCGTTCGGCTGGACATTCAACAGCTTCTTGATTTTTACAGCACAATGGGTGAACGTATGCAATGCCAGAATGTTCATAGGAACCATTGCAATTCTTGCTATAAATGTTTGCCTAAATTTAAAATTTAAACGATTAATATTCATTTTTTGGGGGGGAAGGAAAAAAATTGAAAACCAAAAAAAAAAGCTAACATTATACTAACATTAAGTTTTATATCATTGGCAGCAGCTTTGCACAACAATTTTGGTCCGTTACCAGCAAGTTTTGCAGCTTCCGCCTGTTTTAAAAAAACAAAACAAAACAAACAAATGAATTTTTAACGTAGAAAAACAAATAATATGTGTTAGATGTTTCTTTAGAGGATGTTGCTATAAAGACAAATCCCTTACGAACTAAAAATTAAATTTTTTCAACATTTAATTCCAAAATACAGAAATAAACAGGAAAGCTTCCATAAAAAACAATAAGGACATCAATGAAAAAGAAAATTTCTCTTTTCTCTGTAAAAAAATTAGTATTGAATTTCAAAATAAAAATTCAGCACAGTGGTTGTTATGGTTAAATCCGCAGAACTGGAAATAATCAAAGATTTCATTTTAAAAACTTCGGCCGATATCGAATGTTGACCCATTATCAGGATGTTATGATAATCAGCATGATAACACAGACAAGGCACAGATTAAAATGTTTCAAACACTTGTCAATTTCTTTAGCATTCTAACATAACGTAGCATGATTTGTTATATGAATGAAAAAATGATTTTGCATATTAAGAGTTTGATATCTCTACTTTTAAAGAGATTTTCTCCCGTAAAACTTCATATCTGATTCTTTTTTGATATTTAAATACGGGCGGGTTTCATTTAGTCGCAGTGGTCATGAACCTAGAGGGGCAATTCCGGCGTTCATAATGGGCGCTGGAGGTTTTCAGCTCTTTCTTCATTATATCAAATACACTGCTAACAACCTGCGAATTGGATTTTTAAAATATCTTAAATAATAAATAGATAATAATTCATAAAACGCTTCTCAATATATACTCGAAGGGAAAAGGGAACAACGAATGAGTTCCATAGAAAACGGAACCAGTGTGTATGACGATCAGTTGCGCATAACAGGGACGGGACTTATCAACGGCAATCAATCAGTTTTTGAACTGTTTGAGGTTAGATTTGTGAGAAAGCACGTGAGGAACGAATTGTGCAACAAATTTGAAAGTATGTAACAAAAAAAAAAGAAATCTCTCAGAGATATTTTCGTGATAGCCTCATTTTTTTTGTGGTCATCGACCGGTTTCGAGCATTGTGCAAATCTATGTTATCAGAACTGTTTGACAATCTCATCCTGATGATGGGCGAACGCCCGAAACCGGTCAGGCTATCACGGAAAATAACTGTGATGCTTTCCAGCTCTGCGCTACCAACCACAGCCACAACAAGAAATACTCTCTTGGCTAATTAGAGTAAACAACATAAAGATAATAAGCTGTTAAAAAGCTGTTTACAGGTTCTTGACTTCTTGATGTATTAGTTTTATACTTTTCAGATGTTGACTTTAGATCAACTAAATCATTGTAATTGTTTTCCTATTTACGTCGAAGGGACAAGGGACTTGTTTTAATTGTTTTCCAATAGTTCGTTGAAGTGACATGTGAAACCTTAAAATTGCCGGACTTATATATCATTTTTGGTAGATTTCTTTCAGCGGATAGGTCACTGCGACCTTAAATATCTATTGTGCCCCAGGATATTTCTCAATGCTGAGTCAGGTTCCGTATCGGGAACAAAAAGCCTATTAGTTTCCACAGGCTATTTTTTCCATTACATATCTATAAAATATGAATAACTCCAAAAGAGCCTGAAAGATTCATACCTACCTCAATGAACTATTGGATAGCAAAAACGATACAATATTTTGAACTTGAAGGTAAATTACTGGTTAATAAATCTCTTTATTGCATTTTTTTTGGCAAGGATGATATAACTTTCCACGAAGTACTAAGAGTGTATGATAAAGTGGGTATGGGATATAATTTTGATTCAGATGAATAACAATAAATTCTGAGAAAATAAAGAAATGGCTGCGTATATCCAAACTCAAGGAAAATTATATTTAATTTATTTCTTTCTTCCCCTACCCCATATCTAGTAGAATCAGCATCTATCAAATTATCAAGCAAAGAACAAACTGCCTGATATTTTTCCCAGAATAGAACTCTCCCTTGTCCCTAACTAAAATCAGAGGAGATATCAAATTTTAGTTTTACAGCATCAGCCTCAAAAGTCTCATCAATCACTAATTTAAAAGTAATATCTATAAACTTTACTGTTTTCACTTTTACATTTCTTTATCTTAAAATAAAACAGCGCCCCCTTTATACTTTGATAGAGATGTAGACATGAATTAAATTTAAAGAAAAGTATGTAGGTATATACAGGGTGTCCCAAGGTATATGGATAACGACTTTTTCTCGGAAACTAAGATAGCTAGAAAAAAACTATAAAGTACGTGTCTCCGTAGTTTTTTGTTAGAAATCCAAATTTAATTTGGAAATTTGTTTTGGTGCTTCCAGAAGCAGGATACAGGCACCAACTTCATTTTTTCAAATGGGGAGGTGTGGGTTTTTATTTGAAGAAAAGATTTCTCTATTTTTGTAGAAAATTTACTTGAAAGCGTTTTTTTCTTTGAGTCGATATTTTACACGTTATGAATGGAAACTGATTCCTATAAGAAATTCAAAAGAATATTATAGACGGTTTCTTGATCTGATCAGAAGATACGTACTTATTTTATTATAAATAATGGGGGAGTTTTTATTACTTTCTCTTTATTACAGATCTTGCTTGAACTGGCCTCCACCATTAGAGATTTATTTCTTTGGTCGTAAGGTACAATTGGCAGGAAAAAGCATGTGTATGCATCTCTAATGGTGGGGGCCAGTTCGAGCAAGATCTGTAATTAATGAGGAGTAAAATTTATAATAAAATAGTATTTTTCTTCTTATTCAATCAAAAAACCTTATATTACCATTTTGAAATTTCTTATAAGAATTATGTTTTCATTCATAACTTGTAAAATGTCGCTCACAGAAAAAAAAAAACCGTTCAAGTAAATTTTTCTTACAAACAATATAGGAATCTATTTCTTAAATAAAAACCACACCTCCCCATTTGAAAAAATGAAGTTGGTTGGTGCTTGTATCTCGCTTCTGCAAATTAAATTTGGATTTCTAACAAAAAACTACGGGGACACGTATTTTTTAGTTTTTTTCTAGCTATCTTAGTTTCCGAGAAAAAGTCGTTATCCATATACCTTGGGACACCCCGTATATACATAAAGTACAAATTAAAAACATAAATTTAAGTAAATATGTTTTTACAAACCCTTCCCTCTAATAATTATTATGTATATAATTCAGTTACTGCGTCAACAGTGGACGAGAAGGAAATTTCACCTTCAACAGAGCTACAAAAATGGGATATAGGTACTTGGAAGATTGACGACCTCTGGGTAGTGGTTATAAGCATGGTTCTGTAACTGGAAAGTCCCCAGTTTGAGCCCCACTTAAAAAACACTATATTTACAGTCCTGCTGATTTATATTAGCTTAAAAAAGTGTTAATTGTAAAATGTGTTAATTATGTGGTTCTGCACTAGTCCAAGAGATCTAATTTGGTAGATTAGACCGCCAGAAAAAATAGGCAGTACTTTGCTTTACTTTAAATAAATAGTATAGATAAAATTTTGCCTGGATGGTGGAATAAATTAATGATAAGAAAAAGAAATTATACGACCTGATTACAAAACTGAAATGCTAAAGATGCAAATTTTGTTTGAGCTTATCGTAAATTAACAACATGTAGTCTTAAGTTTTACCATGGATCACGAGTTTAAGAAAACACAATCTAATAAACATTTATAAAGCCAGAATTTCCTTGGGGAGCTGATTACCGCAAGGAAAATATATGACCACTCTGAGATTGAAGAATGTGATCAAATGAAGATCTGGACAAATTATTGTACTAGAAAGAGATGGTTATTGTATGTAGAAAATTATTTGAGGCGCAATTTATCACTTGGAACTTTTAAGCCATCGGATTGAGACCGGTTAGTACTTTAGTATAAAACCGACCCTAGCCAAAAAGCTAGCAAATATCCTGAAGAAGCCTATTGAAAAATATGAGTGCAAGATTGGACGAAAACATAACTCAGGATTTTCTAGGTTTTTCTAAGAGATGTTGAGCAAAAACTGATCATCATTTGAGAATCTATTAAGTTATTAATGCATTGGACATAGTAAAAAATATTTGGATAGCAATGACAGAATTTTGGGGGGAAAAAAAGTGAAGAAAATATTATAACAATATAACATACCAGAGCAACGCAAAGATTTCGGCATATGGTTGCAGCCTTACCATCACATCCAAAACCTATATGAAAATGATGTTCAATCAATGGTGCATCCGGATTTTCTGAACTCATTACAGCACAACTGCAACCGTTGGCTGATTCAGGAACTGTAGCCTCTTCGCTGAGAGCAAGATAACTGAAATGTTCATATATATATATATATACATTTTATAAATTGAATGGAATTTTTGAAAATTATTGAAGCGAATCAAAAAAGGAAAGCAAAAATTCAAAATTAGCAAATGTTTGATAAAATCTATTAGAAAATTTTACCTGCCAACTAAGAGTGCAGTAATGTAAAGAAATACAAAAGCGTTATTCATCTTGTCTGTTCTAAATAAAAAAAGACGATATAGTTAGTTTTACTAATAGATTGCAAAAATTTAAAGAAAGCAGTTATAAAAAACAGAAGAAGGATACTTACATGTTTCTAGTTGGAGATGTTGTCCCGACGATGACTGCCCAGCAACAGAGACCTCTTCAGATTTGGACACCCCTTTTATACCAATTCTAAACAATAGATTCATTCAATTTTGGCAATATTAATCATTTTACACGTAATTCAAAGAAATTGATAAACAATTCCAGATATATGTTATAAACATCTAGATATAATTACATCAAGTTTTATTGCTATTTGCGAACAAAGACATTTTTCAAACTTGCAGCCTATTTAGGTCAAATGATTTCATGTTTCCAATAATTGTTTATATGAGGAGCTGATTATTTGAAAAAAGTAATATAGACTGTTTATAATAAAAAATTGTAATAGTAATATATATAAACATTAAAAGACGCCGTATTGTCGCTGAGTAATAATTTGGTCGCTTGGTTGGTAAGAATGATTAATGCTTTTCCTTGATTAGGTAAACAAAGAGTATTATGAGAAACCAAGGTTTTAAATTTTGAAACTGATATAATTCTGAAACTAATTTCGCTAATGCACTCACTGCCTTTATCCATAAGAGCTTATTGATGATGATCTTTGCCGATATAGTTGATCCAGGAAAAAACATCGTTCCATGCGCTCTTTCACTGCACGGTCTTAGGCAAGAGTGAGATTCCAAAAAACTGGACGTTGAACCATCTGCGGCGACGACTCCGAGGAAGAGCGTCTCATAGGCGGCTCTGGGGCCTCCTTCAAAGAACCAGATACGGTATGTTCTGTACAAGTTTTAACTTTAATAACTGGGGTGTGGAGTTTTCACAATAGAAGACAATAGAAGGACTTTTTGGGTCGCAGTCTTCTGGGCTGCTGCGAGCACTCATTCTTCTATTTATCCTACTCTATCGTCTTCTCGTAGCGGAAAGTGGACTAGCCCTTCTCCAGGGACCTTGGAATTCCTGCAGGTATCCCACCTTAACAACTTGAACAACACTTACATTTGTAAATAACTGCAATCTTACTTTTCATATAAATTGTATTTGAATATTTTTATATAACTTATTAACATCAACTCAGTAATAACAGTTGAATTACACAAACATATGATTATTTTTGTAAAAAAATGTCTTTAGAAAAATTAATATTAAATCATATGGTTAAAATTAATTAAAATCATATGTAATAACACACTAATACCCCATTACTTATGCATATCATAGTTCTACACAGGTTGTTTGATATCTATTTGGGTTTAGCATACCTAAACCCTCAGTAAAACTAGACGACTACATTCTATATACAAACATTGACCCTAAAAAGAGCACAATAGATCTTTAGATCGCAGAGGATTTGGCTTTTGTAGTTATTCTCTCTCATACCTATCTGTTCCAACCCATTGTTACTAATTTAAAACTCCCCTACAACGTCTGAAGTGGCGTTGGTCATACTTTTTTCTTGACAATGAAATTAGTATCTGGAGAATCATCAACTGGTAAATCTCTCATGCTAATTGTAATTCAAGACATCATTCTTTACCCCAGTGGCTTGTATGATATTAGCTACGGCATTTTCCAGAAAGTTGGACCACAAAAAAGGAAAGATGTAGAACCAATATAAACGATTTAATCGTCCTTCATTAATAAATCGTCATTTTACATAAATACCATAGCTAAACCAACTGGATTATAAGCTGGATCAATAAGCTATGCATTTAACAAATAAATAAATTCGGCAATTATAGTATTATATTCTACATCGTGAACTATATTTCTCCATACTATGTATTATGGTTTACGGTCAATAATGTTTTATAAGTTCTTTTAACGTAGTTTTAAACTTCTATACCACACTTCTACCCTAAATAGCTACTGAGGAAGGGCACCAATGGTACATGAAACGTAGCGCAAGTAAAGATTTATTTCTCTTCAAAAAAGTCTTCTGACAATTGCTATCGTCATTTCCTTATTCTAACAGTATTTTAGTTGAGGATTTAATTACATCAAAAATTAATTTCTTCTTTACATCATTCTCAAACTCTTTGAATTAGAAATGAAACTTTCAATTCGGATGTTTGTGGTAGTGATTGGTGGGGAAATTCTATTCTAATACACTTGAACTGATTTTTTGTTTTGTTTTTTTTTTTACTACAGTAAACTTCTATTATATCGAATATTATCGATGAAAAATGGGTTCATAGTCTAGTGCTATCCCTTAGATTTTTTCTTCCTAAGGAGCCTCAACAGCTGTTCGGTGATGGGCAGTGTTATCTGTAGCGAGAGAACACTGTCCAGGTTGGCAGTGCACTGAGAAGACCCTCCCTAACTGACCGAATATGAGCAGTATAATGGGTGTGAAAAGGTGAGAATCGGAGAAATATTAGGGAAAGTAAGAAATATAGTAGTAAAAATGCTGAACACTGTGTAATAAATATAACTATATAAACTGCAAGGACTTCACATTGTTAGTATGATATCTGAGAATAAGGTTGCGATGATAGAGAGTCAGACTGACTGAGAATTAGAAAGTAGAATGAAGTCTTCTGCCTGGTATTTAAAAACTGTTATTCTTAGGTATAACTCCCATATATATATATATGAATCTCCCTCCCTAGTCTGGCCTAGGTAGCGAGTAACTAAGTACTTCGGATCCTACGAATCTTTAATGATTCGGATCCCATTACAAGCAGTAACTTGATTTAATGCAGGAAGTTTACAGACACAATAAAATTATTTAGAAATAAAGAGCCAAGCAGACTCCTGCAAGTTCAGGTTGCCTTCTACAAGTAGCGGATACCGTGCGGAACTATATGGTACTGTATGCAATCTATATGGCACTGACTATTGTCGGAGTAATTGAGGGGAACTAGCAATATGTTCATAATCAATCAGCTCCTTATTCTCTAGAAAACAAATCTATTTGAGGCATCCAATTGTACAGAATATCCATAAATTTTTGTACAATATAAGATAGAAGAGAGCTAATGTTGTTTTTGTTTGGGTAACAGGCACTCAGGTATTGCAGGGAATGAACTCGCTGATTTGGCAGCTAAGGAGGAGACAAATATGGATGTAATAAATGGTATAAAAAAGAGAAATTCGTCAAGATTGGCAAGATGAGTGGACCTCAATGAGTGATAACAAATTGAAGGAAATTAATGACACCTTACCACTCTGGGACACCTGTTATAAAGATAACAAGAGGGAACAAGTGGTGATAGCTCGACTGAGAATCGGTCATAATAGGCAACTAACACCATTAAGTAATATTTATATTGTAATTCATCTTTAAAGTCAAGCTTCGCATGAAAAAGGCAACTTATGCGTTGCTTAAAAATTTTGTCATTCATAACTGTGTGTAAATTGCGTTTTAAGAAAAAGACATGTGTGTTATTATCCCAATATTTGACGCATCAATTTAAGTTGAAAAACAACTGTATACTAGGTAACCATTTCAGTAGATGTAGGTGTAGATTGTTGTAGGGATTATTGCACTGCGATCTGAAAGATCTATTGTGCCCCTCGGAGCCTTCTCAGTGCACTGCCTGCTTCCAAGCAGTGTTCTCTAGCCACACACAACTCTGCTCATCACTGGACAGTGTGTTGTGAGGTCACCTAGGAAGAGAAAATCTAGGGGCAGCATGCTGGATTCGAGCCCGTGACCTCCGTGTTGCTAGTCCAACGCACTGAGTTAATCCCTTCCTTTTACCTTGGCTTATGCCAGTTAACTAGGGACGGAGACCCTAATTTTTGTACTGTGTTTGTCCTTGTCTGTAAAGAGTGTAGTTTAAGTATTGTGTACTATGCTGACGAAGTGCATGGAGTACTGAGCTATGGTAGCCAGTGGGGTAGCTACTCCCCAACTAACTGCATGCAACAGATACCCCTTGCGGCCAAACTAGTCCAGTAAAAATATTGACAGAATAACTACTACCTGCTTTACATTTTAATGATATGTAAGTTTCAGTAGAATATTGTATAAAATTTGAAACTTCCAGCAACATTATTTACTCATTTTTTTTAGAGTACAATTTATAATAAATCTTATATAAAATTATTGTATAAATTTATATAAATCTTATGTAAAAATGATGTGCTTACAATACAATAAAATGATTTATAAATTATAAGAATGTAGGAAACTAATCAAATCCTTTTTCCAAGTCCGTTCATATCAAGGCAAGCATGATCAACTACGGCATACTCTCGTATATTGTGTGATCATTTGCACAGTTTCATAATTGGGGGGGGGGGGCATTAATAATTATAATTTAATTGCAAGTTATTTAACATATTAATTTTATTCTTACGTAATTATATTGGCATCTTAACTTTGACAGGTTAAATTTAAGTATTACAGAATACTTGTGATTAGTGAAAGTGCTGTGTTACAGTTATTATTATTATTGGCGTCGCGTGTCCTCATTTAGGGGTAGGTAGTATTGATGACGTTATTTAGCCTTCCGTTATTGTGCTACTAAATTTATGTAATTATTGATCTAATCAAGAGTAATTTGCGCTTTTGCTGCCGCACAGGACTGATATAAAATATGTAAAGATTAATTTATATGAATAATTTTGGTAGATCGTTTGTTCAAAATAGAGTTAAAGAAGGGGAATATGGATGTTTTCTGGAAAAAGTTTCAAATAAAAGTTGTAGCTCTTTGTATGTGTAGTTGCTATACCAAGTTTCAAGAAAATCGTTGGAGCCATTTTTGAGAAAATTGCAAAAAAAGTAAAAAAAAAATATTCAGTAAAATAGTACTTCTGGTTAAGGAATTTTTACAGATAACCCTAAACCTAAACAGAATATAAAGTTTAAACTTTCTATGATTTTTCGTTTTTACATTCACTCACACACACACACACACACACATACGCAGACCATTTTCTAAAACCACTTTTTTTTTGGATTCAGGGGACTTAAAAACGGATATTTCTGGTGATAACTCGATATAAAAAATTTGACACGATTTCTAATACTTTCTCTTACTAGGAGTAAGAGAAAGTAATTATTTTAGGCAGTTATGTTAAGAATTAATAGCGTTTAATTTTTATGGTTGGATTGTTCAATGTTATTGGCGCTCTCTTCTACAGTGAAGTGCAAACACTTGTACCTGGTTAGATACTTATCCCCCCACAAGCTCTATTATTTATGATTTTTTAGGTTTCCGCGGCCATTTTCATAAAAAACACTTGAGTTTCCGAGTTTAAGATCGTGTCAATGGTTTGCTATAAAAGCTGATGTTTCGCCCATATTGCAATCTATCTCTTCAGGGTCGTTACACCTTGAATGCAGTCAAGGCTTTCAAGGTGTTACGACCCTGAAGAGGCTGATTACAATATAGGCGAAACGTCGGTTTTTAGCAAACCACTGACTCGGAAATCCTAGGGTTTTTCTATGATTTATGTTAGGGAAAAATGAGTGTAATTGTTTTACAATAGGTTTTTACTTACATTAATAAATCAATGAATCCGTGAGTGTAGTTCAATTTATTAACTCTTGTCCCCCCATGAAAATCCAATTAACAGGTAGGTCTGTATTAGGTCACACATAGGCATCACTTTTACACACAGGCATTACTGAAGCTTACAATTTCATTGGCCTTACAATATTAGAAAAGCTCAACAACATTTTTATAATTAAATTAATCAATTGACAAAATGAAATAATATTTAATGAGCCTTAAAAGAAAAAAAAATGAAACATAAATATTAAACCACCTTCAATTACAATTGACAAACGAATGATGACAAAACTTGTGCAAATAAACAATGAAGGTCCATTTTCTTTTTATCCTTTCGGTTCTTCCGACCAAGGTTCATTAGTTACACCACTTTCAATTGTATAAGTAGTATCTTCGGAACAAACTGTACATGGCGGCTCTTGTTTGCAAGGGTATAAAGTTTTAAATCTTTTTGTATCAGATTCTTTGAAATGATCAAGTACCATTTTTCTTTTAGCTCTATCTTCTCTATCATTAACTACATCTGATACAACATTATCGTGTAAGTTATTCACAGCTTCTAATTCTTTTTCTTTTAATTGTTTGATCAAACCAAATATATAATTTACATTGTTTACTCTATGATTTGCAGCACCAACGATATCATTACTTTCTGTCGCAATCAAATCCACCACTTCTTCTTCACATACACAGAAATCATCGTCTTCTTTTGTCCATAATGCCATTATTTTTTCTTTTAATTCATCACCCATTTTTATTTTTAATTTTTATATTCAACACTAATAATTTTGATTAGGACCAAATAGTAAAAAAAAAAAAAATATTAAATAATTAATACTAAAACATAGGGGTTAAATTTGGTAAATAAATGTAATATATAAATAGCAACATATGATGCACCTTTATCATATGTATAGAAATATATTAATAAATTGTATTCCATTTTTTAAATTTTAGAAATAACAAAGTCATCATTAATCTTAATGGTTTTTACAATAAGAGCCAATCAATGAACCGTACAATGCTTTTCTTGTCGTAACCTGGAAAAATCATGACTTTAAAAAAAAAAAATGAAATAAAATGGAACTCAAAATTGTTGGCATCCTGTTATTTAGTAGAAAAAGAAGAAAGTGTATCTATAATATTCTCTACAGAGTGAGTATAGCTTGTGGAGAAATTGTCCTCTTTGAAATGATGTATACACCACCAATAAAGTCGAACAAACAAGGTTTGATATGATACAATCGTACGACTTTTTCTTACTACAGGTAAGCTGGAATTATAAAAAAATATTTACGCACTTTTAATTGAAGTTTTGTAGTACTAAAAAAATCTGGTGTGAAACAATCACACAACTTTCTCTTATACCTGTTCTCAAAATTATAATTGACAAATTTTATAGTTTGTGTACAAAAATTTATTGAAATTCGTCGAAAACTGAAAAAAAACTGTTCAGTAAAAGCACACTTCCGGTTACTTAATTTCCTCAATTTTGGCCATCCATTTATTTTTTAATTAATTTTGTTTGGATGATAGAATTGTATAATTATTAACTATGATCGTACTTTAGAGAAAAACATAACCCCACCACTCCCATAAAAGTGCCATTAAATGAATTTTTTTAGAGAAATGTTTTAAATAAAAGTTGTAGCTCTTTGTAGTTGATATACCAAGTTTAAAGAAAATCGTCGGAGCCATTTTTGAGAAAATCGTAAAAAAGTAAAAAAACCAACAGGTAAAGTGGTACTTCCGGTTGAGGAATTTTGACAGATGACCCACTGTCAGATGCCCATGGTGATACCTAAACGGAATATCAAGTTTCAACTTTCTACGGTTTTTCGTTTTTGAGCTATGCTGTTCACATACACACACATACGTTTTACGTTTTTGTTCTATAAAATTAACTGGATCGTTCCAGTGATTTGCAAAATTGATCTATTTTCCTAGATAAATTACCGTTGATACCCACTTTTAACACTTTATGGTACAAAACTTATATATATAATAATTGAGGCTGCCGAACTGTATTTTGTTGCGTCGAACACAGTTTGCTTTTCTATCTAATTAGATAATAATTTATTATAATAATCGTTAAATAAATAGTTTTTATTAGATATCCATTTAAATTCATTTACGGAAACGACATTTGTCAGTAATAAACCTACTAAATTATAATAAAAATCTGGTGTGAAACATTCACACAACTTTCTCTCACTCCTGTTTTCAAAATTATAATTAACAAATGTTATAGTTTGTGTATGAAATAAAACGAAATTCGTCGAAAACTGAAAAAACTGTTCAGTAAAAGCGGATTTCCGGCTTACTAATTTTCTGAGAACTTGGAATTTTGGCCATTTATTTATTTCTAATTAATTTTGTTTGGATGATAGAAGTGTATAATCAACTATGGTAGCACTTTAGAGGAAACTGTAACCCCACCCCTCCCTTAAAAGTGCCCTTACATGAATTTTACCCGAAAATGTTTTAAACAAAAGATGTAGATCTTTGCATGTTTAGTTTATATACGAAGTTTCAAGAAAATCGTCGGAGCCATTTTTGAGAACATCGCGAAAAAGTGAAAAAATCATTTAGTAAAGTATTAAAACAAACGCACTTCCGGTTATCCGATTTTTTTCAAACTCGGAATTTCAACAACATATTAAATTGTAATTAATATTATTTATATGACAGAATTGTCTAATAAACTGAAAGAGCAGTTAAGATGAAAACCTAACCCCACCCCTCCCCAAGAAGTGCCCTTAAATGAATTTTTCCGGAGAAATGTTTCAAATAAAGGTTTTAGCTCTTTGTATGTGTAGTTGATATATCAAGTTTAAAGAAAATCATCGGAGCCATTTTTGAGAAAATCGCCAAAAAGTAAAAAATTAACTTGTAAAGTGGTACTTCCGTTGAGGAATTTTAACCGATAACGCACTGTCAGATCCCATGGTGATACCTAAACGTAATATCAAGTTTCAACTTTCTACGTTTTTCGTTTTTGAGCTATGCTGTTCACATACATGTACACACACACACACACACACACACACATACACACACAAAGACCATTTGCTAAAAACAACTTTTTTTGACTCAGGGGACCTCAAAACGGATATTTCCGGTGAAAACTCGATATCGAAAATTTGACACGATTACTAGGAGTAAGAGAAAGTAAATTCTCAAAGATAAAAGGGATATTACTTGAATATGATTATATTAGTAATCAATAAGATGCGTCCAGAACAAATCTAGTAACATTTTGTCTCTAATGTCACATATTCCTCCCCAAAAAAACCCCGCCCCCACCACTAAAATCCAAATTTCACAAAAATGATTCATCTAAGTTAAGAGAGAAATTATATAATGAAAAATATGAAATTATATAATTAAAATGCCAAATTTAAAGAAATTCTCATTGGAGCTAATTACCACCGCAAAAAAATTGCGATTCAGCATAGTCAAAAGTTCGAATCTTTATGTCGTATCTCCTCGAATTACTTCAACGGAATATATACGAGTTTGAAGTTGCTTTGTTTTTTTCGTTTTTCAGATATTCTAGCTAAAAACATATACACACACAAAGTGTAGTCGTTAAGTTTATTTTTTTCGGATTCAAAGGTTTTCAAAACAAAGTATTTTCGGTGAAAATACGCTTTCGAAAATCTATTATAGTCGCAGTATTTCCATCTTTATAGCAATAAGAGAATATAAAAATGTAATGTGACTTAATTGGTATAATGCTTAAGAAGACAATCCATGAAGTCTCAGCTAGAATTCCATATGATCTCTCAAGTTTCTAAGTTAACTAGTTAAGTGTTAATCAAACATTATCAAGTAACTGTAATCAAACAATATTTACTAATGCATAATGTGAAACACTTCAAGGGGTGCACTCTATGAGTGGCTAGACAAACTAAACACACTCTGTTATCTATTATTTGTAATATTGTCTCAGTTGTTTTCTTCTTTTTGTACTTCCACAGATATAATTGGCCTTAAATGGTCCATAATCTTAGTTTCCAGTAAATTTTCCCAAAACTGGTATCGATTCGTTAAAATTCTACACTATTCATGTGAAAAATACTTGTCCTTTTTGACTTCCCCTTACCATTTTTACTTTCTGTTACTTCTAGTAAGAGGAAGTATTGTAATCGTGTCAAATTTTCGATATCGAGTTTTCACCGGAAATATCCGTTTTGAGGTCCCTGAGACCAAAAAAGTGGTTGTTAGCAAATAGCCTGTGTGTGCGTTGTGTGTGTGTGTGTGTGTGTGTGTGTGTGTGTGTGAGAGAGAGAGAGAGAGTGAGAGTTTGTGAACAGCATAGCTCAAAAATGAAAAACCGTAGAAAGTTGAAACTTGATATTACGTTTAGGTATCACCATGAGATCTGAAGGTGCGTTATCTGTCAAAATTCCTCAACCGGAAGTACCACTTTACTAGGTATTTTTTTTTACGTTTTTGCGATTTTCTGGAAAATGGCTCCGACGATTTTCTTTAAACTTGGAATATCCACTAAACATACAAAGCGCTACAACTTTTATTTAAAACACTCCTTCGGGAAAATTCAGTTAAGGGCACTTCTGAGGTGAGGGGTAGTGTTAGGTTTTCATCTTAACGGTTATTTCAGTTATAGTTATTTAGTTCCATCTAAATAATATTAATTATAATTAAATATGTTGTTGAAATTCCGAGTTTCAAAAAAATCGGATAACCGGAAGTGTGCTTGTTTTAACACATCACTAAATGATTTTTTCACTTTTTTGCGATTTTCTCAAAAATGGCTCCGACGATTTTCTTGAAGCTTCCTCTATAAACTAAACATACAAAGATCTACATCTTTTATTAAAAACGTTTCTCTGAGAAAATTCATTTAAGGGCACTTTTAGGGGAGGGGTGGGGTTACAGCTTCCTCTAAAGTGATATCGTAGTTGATTATATAATACTATCATCCAAACAAAATTAATTAGAAATAAATAGATGGCCAAAATTCCAAGTTTTAAGAAAATTAGTAAGCCGGAAGTGCGCATTTACTGAAAAGTTTTGTCAGTTTTCGTCGAATTTCGTTATATTTGGTACACAAACTATATCATTTGTCATTATTATTTTGAGAACTGGAGTAAGAGAAAGTTGTGTGAGTGTTTCACACCAGCCTTTTTCTAATGTTAAGATTATGAGATTATAAAATAGTTGCTTCTAACAAAAAAAACAAACAAAAAATTCATAATAATATCAAATTCACCATTTACATATACATAATTCCTTGCTCTTCCTAGACTTATTGTGAGTGCTGTGGTTGGTTACTTTCTCAATCCTGGTAAGAAGAAGTATTGCGATTGGTATTAAAAAAAAAATCATTTTTAGCAATAGTATGCGTGTAAACAAAATATTTCAAAAATAAAAAGTTGCAAGAAGTTCAAACTTGATATCACTGCATCTGGCACTAATGTTTCGGGCAAAACCCATTAACAACCGGAAGTGCAATTTTACTGAATGTGGAAGGGGGAACCGTAAAGTTAAGCATCACTCTAAAGTACTACTTCAATTCAATGTATGGCTCTAAATATTTATATAATATTCATATGTGTTAGAAGCATTGCTAGGATACGAAATTCGTAGGAAATCGTTTAATCAAAAGTACAACTTTACAGAGCTTTCGATTTTTTTTTTTTTTGTAATTTATTTCGAAAACCATAAACAAAATATATTCTTTAATATTTGGAACATTAACTGCACAGAAATAAACCAATCACTTTTATTTATAGCATTATTCCTGGAAAAAAGTGATTTTCTCCGATTTCTCGGAATTTCTGACGTTGAATTTTTGTAATAGGATCTAAAGAGAGGATCCATAACAGAGAAAGATAGGCAAAAAAATGACAGGGCCACTCTCTCGTACTAGAATGGGAGAAACTGTATAAATACAGCGACGGGAGATAGATAGACAACAGAGTTCACTCGGCAGGTCGCATGGAGGGGATGATTTAATAGGATCCAAAGACAGGATCCATCGCAGAGAAAGAGAGACAAAAAAATGACAGGGCCACTCTCTCGGACTAGAGTGGGCAAAACTGCATAGATACAGCGACGGGAGATAGATAGACAACAAAGGTCACTCGCCAGTCTCAATGTGTCATTTACCTTACCTTTTACCACTCTACCATACTCTACGATTTTAGTGTAAAGTCCAGGCAGTCAGTGTCACTTCTTACATTATACAGTGTTCAGCCATGTCTAGTTGTTCATTCAAACCAAGCCATTTCTCAGCTTCCTCATACCCATTATAATTTCAAATAATATGAGGGTTGGTTCTATGTTATTGGCGCGCTCTTCACTTTCCTACCTACTTTGATCATTAGGTTAGCACTTGTCCCCCATTCATAACCTACATTTATGAAAGTGTAATAATCCTATATTTATGATGGTGAAATGAGCACAATTTGAAGATTAAAGGAAATTTGCAACTTTATATATAACTGCATTAAGAGAAAGTCCTGTGAGTGTTTCACACTGGATTATTGCTCCCTGTATGTAAGCTTTTGCGTTTAGCATCCTGTAAGAGTCTATTACTTGAAACAGATTTCTAAAGCCCTCTTTAAGCTTGAAGAGGAAGTCTTGGAGTATGGAATTTTATATCAGCGATGAATATTACGTTTTATAATTTATATTTGAAATGATCGATTTGCGTACAACTAATATAAAAGATACTGCCCTGTATGAATATAAAAAGGCAAACAAAAATAACTAAACGTTTAAAATTATGATTAAAGATGGTTACTGCACTTTAGATATGGAAGGAATGCCTTCAGTTTTCTGAAGGTTAAGAAATGAGGTGGAAAAAAAAAAAAATTTCTGATGTGAAACACTCACACACAACTTTCTCAAAACGTATATTTCCGGTGAAAACTCGATATCGAAAATTTGGCACGATTACAATACTTCCTCTCACTAAGAGTACGAGAAAGTAGAAATATGAATTACAAGGTTCTAGACGAAATATAGGACGCTAACAAAATGTGTGCAGAATTTTAGATTGAAAAGATTTGATTCAAGTTTAAAACGCTTGTTTAGCCTAAATAACATAACTTTCTTCCATGGCCCATATATGTAAGTCTTAAGAGAGTTGAATACGTTTAAATAGTTTATTTTGGTTTAAATTTCTAATTTACGAGTTGTCATTCGAACAGCCTGTACAAACTGTTTTTTTTTTTTTTGTTAAAATTCTGCCTCTTCAGATGTGTTAAATGAATTAAAATCTGGTCCAAAATTGTCGGATATGTATATTTATATTTTTAAATCGTTTATGTCAGAATAAAAAACAAAAAAAAATCAAGAAATATTTTTTTTAAAGAAATTATGTTAGACAGCAGCAACATTAGTAAGGACTGCATTGAAATATAATAATAAAAAAAAAACCCTCTGGCGCAACAGCCCATGAAGGGCTAAGGCTTGCCAGACGGCGAGGGGGGCATGTGGTAAGCACGCCGCAGTTCCCACGCCGTTTAGTTCCGGCCTCCGGCTACTTAGGGCTGCTAACTGTAGCTTCCCACTTTTTATCACAATGCTGGGTCAACGCCCAGGACTTTGGTGAGACCTATAATCACCTACGGCGCAGTAGCATGGTATAGCAGAACAAAGTTCGAGAAGGTCAAGACGACTCTTGACAAAGTACAGCGCCTTGCTTGCTTATGCACGACGGGAGCAATGAGAACGTGCCCTACGGCCAGGATTGAGGTTATTCTCAATCTCACACTCCACCTAGTGGTGGAAAGGGTGGCGAAGGGAGCCCTCCTCAGATTCTCTAGGGAGGGTGTGGGGGGATATGGGCTAAGCTCTAGGGAGCGGACGTTTCCTTCTGTCGGCTCCCTCCCCTGGAACCTTCCTAGAAATAGTATGACTAAGAAATATGGCTTTGTTAGAAATTTTTCTACGAAGCTAAGTACGAAAAGGGAGTGGAGCGACGGATCCGCCCTGTGTAGTATTAGCAAGCATGCAACTAAGTGGTATACCGATGGCTCTAAGACCCTCGAAGGAACTGGTGCAGGAGTGTTCTGGCCTAGAACCAAAAACACAGAACCCATGGGTAGGTGTCCTAGCATCTTCCAGGCGGAAATTCACGCTACTGGAAGGTGCGTTCATATGAACCTCGGCAGACGATATCGGAATCAGGAGATAGTTATCCTATCCGATAGTCAGGCAGCTATTAAAGCACTGAGTTCTTATGTTATCAGTTCTAAAATTGTATGGGAATGCCTAGGTAAGTTTAATGACCTAGGTAGAAGAAATAAAGTTACCCTATATTTGGTGCCGGGACATGTCGGCGTGGAAGGTGATGAGGTAGCCGACACACTGGCAAAAGAAGGCGCTGTATCTCCTCTCATTGGGGCAGAGCCCTTTTGCGGAGTCAGTGACCAAGTACTCTTAGAAGAAATCAAGAAGGAGGAGGTGGTGAAACGAGCTCTTCTCTGGAACACCATCCCGGGACTGAGACAGGCCAAGGTCTGTCTGGGTGGTTATAACCAGGAAAGGTCGAAAGCTTGCATCAATCTGAGTAAGAATAGGATCCGTATTCTTACGGGATTCCTTAGGGGGCATTGCAGACTCAGGGGACACCTGAAGAAGCTTGGCCTAGTAGATGATGGCACATGCAGATTCTGTGGAGAGATGGAGGAAACTCCGAAACACTTCCTCACAGACTGTGATGTCGTCATTCAAAGAATATTTAGTAGTCTGGGCTGTTACCAGATAGGGGAGGAGGAAATACCTACCCTAGAACCTTCCAGGATTTTGGGATTCCTCAGGGAGCTCAACCTGGAGGGGGTGCTATAGATGAGCTAGCTCATCTTCAGGGGTACAATAGATCAAACAAAATGGTCGCAGTACAGAACACTCAAAAAAAAGAAAAAAAAACACCGACTTTGCCCTCACGGGATTCGAACCCTGAATTCTCGCACGAAAGGCGAGTGCGCTAGCCACTAGACCAACGCGTGAGGTCATTGAAATATAGGTATAATATATTTTAAATCTAGCTCAAATTAATAGTTAACCAAGATCGATATGTACAAATCTTGTTTATATTTCATAATAAACAGGTTTTTTTTTTTGAAAAAAGAAAACTTGTTTAAAGTTGTCTAATGATAATTTTAATAATGCACCTAGCGCTGATAAATAAAATATATAAAACAAGATCTGTTATATTTTTTACCGGAAATACACACTTTGAAGTCCCCTGAATTAGAATTTTTTTTTAAATTATTTTTTTTTAATGATGTGTGTATGTGTGTCTGTATGCATGTGTATGGACAAAATATCTTAAAAAACGAAAAATCGCAGTAAGCTCAGAACTTGGTGCTCCGTTTATGTGTACTATTACCGCATTCTGACACTAAGCTTACAGGGATAAAATTCATCAACCAACAGTGCGACTTTACGTTTTTTGCTGCAACGTTTTCTTTAAATTTCGTACACAATTGAATACCTATCCCTTTTATTTGAAACATTTGTGATGTCTGTTTTACCTCCCCCCTCCCCCACAAAAAGCATACACGAAAAAAGAAATATCGACATAAGCGTTTTTGAATAAACGAAGAACCTTCTGCCATACTCTGCAGTAGATTCTCTAAAATCATCATCATGTCCCTTGTTCAGGTCCGTGTTGTGCTAAAAAAAAACTTAATTTGCCCGAAATGGGCGGCCAGAATAGAGGAACATTCACATTTATATAATTATTAATAAATACTTGTACGAGGGCTGCTATTTATATTTCTGGCCTTGGTAACACTGATTGTTGCTAGGCACCAGCTGATGTTTCCAGTGCAACCTTCACATTGTTAAACATAACCTCAACCAAAACATTTTGTCATTTCATTGTTGTTAGTGTTAGTGATAGCAGGTTGAAAAAGTGATCTTAGGAGAAAATGGAATTAACTCGTGAACATTTTCGTGCAATAATTTTTCATAACTTTCGACGTGGCCTGACACGACAACAGTGCACAGATGAACTTAATTCCTTATATGGTAATGAAGCACCTTCTTACAGCACCATTAAAAACTGGTATAACGAATTCAATCGTGGCCGACGATCACTCCAGGACGAATCCCGTGAAGGTCGTCTTGTGCCAGAAAACGTCGATGCTGTGCATGAGCTAATAAAGCATGATCGTCATGTAACATATCGCGAGATTGAAGCATCTTTAGGCATTAGTATGACAAGCATCAATAAGATTTTGCATGAACATTTGCATGTGAAAAAGGTTTGTTCGCGTTGGATACCGCATAACCTGACAAACGCACAAAAGGATGCTCGTGTTGATTGGTGCAAGAAAATGTTGAAGAAATTCGCTCAAGGTGCATCAAAAGCAGTTTATAATATCTGCACAGGTGACGAATCATGGATATACTCATATGATCCTGAAACAAAACAGCAATCCACCGTATGGGTCTTTCAAGACGAGCCCAACCCAACCAAAGTTGTTCGTGGAAGAAGCACATCAAAGCAAATGGTTGCCTGTTTCTTCGGCATTACCGGTCATGTGGCGACTGTGCCATTAGAGGAACGTAAGACGGTCAATTCGGAATGGTACACCACTATTTGTTTGCCAGAAGTCTTTGAGAAACTTCGGGAAAAGTCAAAGAAAAGACGCATCATTCTGCATCACGACAATGCGAGCTGCCACCGATCGGCTGAAACAATGGAGTTTTTGACAGGGCAAACATTGAATTGATGGGTCATCCACCGTACAGCCCTGATTTGGCACCTAATGATTTCTTTTTGTTCCCGAACATCAAGAAAAAACTACGTGGACAACGGTTTCCTACTCCTGAAGAAGCAGTTGCTGCATTCAATACCCATGTTTTAGAAGTACCTAAATCGGAGTGGAAAAAGTGCTTTGAAAATTGGTTCCAACGCATGCAAAAGTGTATTCATCTTCATGGGGAATATTTTGAAAAACAATAAAATCGATTTTGTCTTTAAATGCTTGTGTTTTCATCCTTAGGCCACAAATATAAAGAGCAGCCCTCGTACTAATTCGCTATTAGAAAGATAAAGCTCTTTCTTTTCATTCGAATCTTGTCTGTTAATTCCCTTCAACTTCAATTTTTTTTCATACTTTATCTCCCTTCGAATCTTCTCTACTGGCTCTACTTTGATTTCAATCGTTGTTCCCGCTACTTCTTCTTTCGGATCTTCTCTGCTGTCCTCTTGAACTACAAGATCTAGAAATGTCGTTTAATTGTTAAAAACTGTTATGTTATATAAAAAAAGGTTATTGGCAGGTTACATCAGTTAGTGTGTATACGCATGGCATGGTGAATGATATTTATATATTATGTATTCCAGATATTTTCTGTATTCTAAATAAATATTTTAAAACATTAAGCATTCATTAAAAAGTTATTACAAAAACATTCGTAATATTATATGCAAAAAATACACAAAATGTATTATGAAGTGTATAATAATTTTAATGAAAGATTGTAATTTACATTGCAAATTCTTTATATAAGAGTTCTGCAAATAATCTTAAGTACCTAACCAATTTTGTTGATTTTATTAAACTTAAAAGACTGAATTATAAATTGGGTAACGTTTGAGAATTCCCGAATATTAGTTTCGGTAAAAACCCCTCTCGCCCTTTGCTCTCGCAATTGTGCACAATGACTGTTTGCTTTGGACAAGCTCATGATGTTCAGTTCATAGCATTACGTTCATCACTGCGATATCATAGAGCGAGTAAAAACTCTACTCTAGGCTATTTCAGTTTATTAGAAACTTCTACCATCTAAATAATGTTAATTAGAGTTAAACATGCGGTTGAAATTCCGAGTTTGAAAAAATCGGATAACCGGAAGTGCGTTTATTTTAATACTTTACTTAATGATTTCTTCACTTTTTCGTGATTTTTCTCAAAAATCGCTCTAACGATTTTCTTGAAACTTCTAATACAAACTAATCATGTAAATATCTACATCTTTTATTTGAAACATTTTTCTGGGAAAATTCATTTAAGGGCACATTTAGGGGAGGGGGCGGGGTTACAGCTTCCTCTAAATTGCTATCATTTGTGTGTCCGTGATGATTGTACAATTCTATCTTCCAAACAAAATTAATTAGAAATAAATTGGATGGCCCAAATTCCGATTTTTAAGGTAAAAATAGTAAACCGGAAGTGCGCTTTTACTGAACAGTTTTTTCAATTTTTGACGAATTTCATTAAATTTGGTACACAAACTTACAACATTTGTCAATTATAATTTTTGGAACAGGAGTAAGAGAAAGTTGTGTGAGTGTTTCACACCAGATTTTTTTTTTGTTACGAAACACATACCTACCGTACAATTCTGAACCTTGGTATATATAGTAAATATGCAAAGAGGGAAAAATTAGGTGGACTTGTTTATGAGAAAAGTAGGTAAAAGTAAAAACAGTGAAAAACTAAAAAAAAAACAAAAAAAAAACAACAAAAAACTGCCTGTAAAGTGGGCATTTCCGTTATACAGATTTTAACGGTAACATACTCCAATATGGTTCACTTATTTTTACACCTTCATAGACTACTGGCTAAAAATACTTTTTTTAAATTTCTCTTATTCCTTTAGTTAAGAGGAAGATAGTGCCAGATTTTTGAAATTTACTTTCCACCGGATATAGGTACATGTTTTGAGGTCACATGAATAGCAAAAGAAAAAAAAAAAATGTTTTTAGCAAATGGTTCTGTATGTTGTGTTATCATAATATCGCAAAAACGAACAGACGCAAGGAGCTCAAACTTGATATTTCATTTAGGCACTAACTCCGCAACGGACACGAACATTTCCGGGCAATATCCATGAACAGGAAGTGCGACTTTATTGAATGATTTTTTTGTTTCTTTTTTCCCAGTTTTCCTGATTTTCTCGAAAACCGTTGCAACGATTATCTTTAAATTTCGTATATACTATCTACACACATCATTTAACTTTCACCCTGGGGGATTCTGGGGGAACCAATTGCTTTACGCTTACCTCTAAAGTATGATACTTTAGTATCATATAATGGTTTTACCACCTAAATAAAAATTAATACACAGAAGTATTGATAGAATTCTAAATTTGTTGAAAAAAAAAAAAAAAAAAAAAAAAACGGTTAACCGAAAGTGCGACTTTATGGAATAGATAGATTTTTTAGCATTTTTATGAAAACGATTTCGTTTAAACTTGGTATGCTAATTTCACAGATAAAAACGTATTACTTTTATTTGAAACATTAAAAAATAAATTATATTTTATCTTTCTCTTACTCCTAGCAAGAGGAAGTACTGTAATCGTGTCAAATTTTCGGCCGTAAATATCCGTTTTGAGGTCCCCTGAATCCAAAAAAGTGGTTTTTAGCAAATGGTCTGTGTGTATATATGTATGTGGAACAGCATAGCTAAAAAACGAAAAATCTTAGAAAGTTCAAACTTTATATTCCGTTTAGGTATCACCATGGGATCTGACAGTACGTTATCTGTCAAAATTCCACAACCGGAAGTACCACTTTACCAGTTTTTTTTTTTTCACTTGTTCGCGATTTTCTCAAAAATGGCTCCGATGATTTTCTTGAAACTTCTTATATAAACTACGCATACAAAGATCTACAACTTTTACTTAAAACATTTCTCTAGGAACATTCATTTAAGGGCAATTTTTGGGAAGGGGTGGGGTTATGTTTTTCTTTAAAATGCTATCATAGTTGATTATACAATTCTATCATCCAAACAATATTAATTAGAAATAAATAGAATTGGCCAAAATTCCAAGTTTCAAGAAAATTAGTAAACCGGAAGTGCGCTTTTACTGAACAGTTTTTTCAGTTTTCGACGCATTTCAGTAAATTTGGTACACTAACTATAAAATTTGTCAATTATAATTTAGAGAATTGGAGTAAGAGAAAGTTGTGTGAGTGTTTCACACCAGATTGTTGTGTGGAATTTGTGGCGTTAATTTCAAATTTTATAATGTAGTTGGTTCAGTGTTTTTTAGAGCACTCTACTGGGCCATAATCAAAGTTTCGTGAAGGTTTCATCAGTTCTCTTACCTACCAAGACCGGTAAGTAGGTTAGTATTTATACCCCAAATTCCCATTAGGGACAAATACGTAAAATTTGATTTTAGAAAATATTTTGCAAATTATGTATATACGTTTATTGAAACAGCAAATTTTGAAGCATACAGAAAAAAAAGAAAAATTCCTGCATTTATAGAGTAAACATTGAATCAAAAATAATAACACAAAAAAAAAAGATGATAGTGGAACGTTTTATGACGTGCATGATTGATAGCTGCATATTTCAGAATTATTTTTATTACAATAAAAAAAAAAATACTCGTTAACTGTGGTCATCATTATTTAAACAGTTTATTAAGATAATAATGAAAATTAAAACTTTAAAAGAGAATTGAATGAATTAGATAGTTGTGCAGTGCGTTGTGTCTTGTGGAGGGAATGAACGCACTTGTGGAAGGGAGTGAGGAGACAAACTAAGGAGCTCAGTAAGTTACCAGTGTCAGTTACTTGTCGGCCTTTTAACCGGCTTCATTTAATAAACGGTTGGAATTAATTTTTTGTTTTCAAAATTTTAATTGAAGTGATTCGTACTTAAATAAAACAACAAAAAAGAAAAGAAAAGAGAAAGTGATGTATTTAGACGAGAAAAGAACTTCCGGTAAATGGTGGATATGTGCTGGTCTAGTCGGTATAACAATAACTGCGGCATTTATAGCAACTACACTGTATTTAAGTCAAGAAAGATCACAATCCCGTATCCGTCCTAGATTTAAACATGTACAAGAAATTAAAGAAATCCATACAATATCTGAAAAAGATGAAGAAGAAATAACAAGTGTCCCGCCAAAATTATCTTCCGGACCGGATCCAGTCACTTTAGATGAATTGGTACCGATAAAAACGCCCGTTAGAAAGAAGTCAGAAGCTATTTATCCAACTGATTGGTCAGAAGAATTGACACGACCTATTGTTATTGATCCACAACAAGATTTTGCTGAAAATTTCCATTTGCCGGGTATAACACCACCAAATACACAATCACCTGTTGTAGATATGAAAGATTATGAATATGAAGAAGAAACAGTGAATCCATTATATACATTTCTACAGAAAAGATTAAAGGATGTTTACGAAGCGGTTGGAAATCGTAAAACTATGGGATTGGATTGGTTGGACGTATTAGATTCAGTTAACCAATCAATATCCAAAAGTAATGTAACTATAGTTATGAATAAATTAAAAGAACTTTATTATAATACTTCCGCACCAGATTTATCAGTGTCTACGTTGATCTATCCTTCAAGACAGACTTTATTAAACAATGCATCCAGTTTATTATCATTTGGTCTATTAGCTGTTGATCTGTTTCTATTACATAATGTACAACAAATAGCAATTGCTGAAGAAAGTACAGTTGGTGAGAAAATGCGACATGATCCAGAAGTGGTAGCTTTAAGTGCACTATTTCTACCACCAGAAAAGTTTAACGAATTAGGACGATCTAGACAAGAATTTGTTGATACGACGAACACATCTAAAGGGATATTACAAGAATTATCGGAATTTATACAAGGTGTGATAAGAGCTGTTGTCAACTTGGGCAGAGCTTATAGAAGGACGACAACGGGTGATGCACAAGGTAGAAGCAATGGTAAACCGAGCCCGTTAGACTGTATATGGACACTTTACTGTAGGAATCTAGATAAAACTGCCAAGCTTAATGGGCCGTATGGTTTTCTAGCCAAGATGAACAGGTAATGATGATTACGATACTTTATAATTCCTACACACGCTTTATATCTTGATTTTATTTCTTTCATACTTTTCTTATCTTTTATCATTTTAGTTAATAACAACAGTTGTGCTTCTTTTAACTGCATCAATTATTACAAATTTTAAAACTTATTTTTGCTTTCTTCTCAAAAACTTATTTTTTTTAAGCTCATCAACGACTTATTTCTTATGTAGTTTTTTTAATGGAAAATCGAATGCTATTAAGTTCGTACTTTATAAACAGATCATTACTAGAGAACTTAATTTCCGACTATCATAAAGATGTAAAAACATTTCTTTTTATTAGAATTTCTAGTAATTTAAAAGATATTTAGTATTTTGATAAAATGGGCGGAGGTTTTCCGGAATTGCATATATTGTGTAGTACTTAACTTTTACTTTAGAGGGCACAGAGTATTAAAGATACCTGTGATATATATTTATTTACAATTCGCCAGCCCAATGTATTGTTGAACTTACAACCACATGGAGCGACACTAAATATCCAAAAAACAAACTACTTTGAGCTAAACAGCTTTATACGTACAAACTTAAGACTATTCGTGTTTATCTTTTTATCTTTAATCTTGTTCATAGTCCCCGTTATTTATTATTCTTTGGTTGTCAGTTCTTCAAATTAGAGAGATCCTAATCTATCTGTTGAATACATTCCATATTTCATTTTGCTTTTGAGATTTTCGAAATTGAGTTTTCACCCGGAAATACGTGTTTTGGGTTCCCTCCGAATATGAAAAAAAAAATGTGTTTAGCGAATGATCTGTGTGAGTGTGTGTTTGATTTAACAGAATATCTCAAAAACGAAAAAAGAATATAAAAAAAAAAACGAAAACTTGATATTCCAATTTAGATATTACCACCGCATCAGACACGAAGATTTCGGGCAAAATCCATTAACAGGAAGTGACGCTTAACTTATTGTTGTTTTTTATTTCAGTTTTTCGTGATTTTCTCGGAAATGTCACAAACGATTTTCTTTAAACTTCGTTCACTATCTACTTAACCATCACTTTTATTTGAAACAAAGTTATGGTTTCCTCTAAAGTACTACTACAGTAAATATATGGTTTTACCGTCTACGTAATATTAATATACATTAGAAGCCTTGACATCCACAACATCCTCTTATTGCAGACCGCAGTAGAATGAGGCTCGCCTTCCCCGTTTCGAATCTAGAAGCCTTGATAGAAGATTCCAAAGAAGCCTAGATTCCAAATTTAAAGAAATTCGGTTAACCGGAAATGCGATTTTACAGAATCGCCTTTTGAGTTTTTTGGAATTTTCTTTTAAACGGTTTCAATGATTTTTTTTTATTTGGAATGCTTGCTACACAGATAGAAACGTATCACTTTTTATTAGAAACATTTTTCAAAAAAAAAATTGAGTTTAGAGCCGTATTTATTGGGAGTCTGTTAGTTAGTTTAAATTTCTGACGCTACGTGATGTCGAGCTGAGGACGCCCACATTGTCTAAATCCTATCATCTTTTTTTTTTTTACTATCGCGAGTCAAACTAAATTTTGTAAACATCGCAATTATACACCAGATTTTTTACTTTCTCTAACTGCTTGTTAGAGGAAGAATTGTAATTGTCTCAAAGTTTCGATATCGAGTTTTCACAGCGGAAATACATGTTTCCCGCCCTGTGAGTCCAAAAAAAGTAGTTTTTAGAAAATGGACTGTGTGTGTATGTGAACAGCACTGCTCAATAGCAAAAAATCGCGGGAAGCTCAAAATTGACTTTTCGAGCGCTTATGGCCATGAAATCCGACAGGAACTTACCCATCAAAATTTCTTAACCGGAAGTATCACTTTAATTGAGCAAATTTTTCAATTGTTTCAATTTTCTTAATAACGATTTATATAAAGAACTATAACTTTTATTTGTAACATTTGTCTGGGAAAATTCTTGTAAGACAGCTTTTGGGAGAAAGGTGGGGTTATATATTCTCTTTTAAAGCGCTATTTCAATTTATTATATAATTGTATCATTTAAATAATGTTAATTAGAATTAAATATGTTGCCAATATTCTGAGATTGAAGAAAATTGGGTGACCGGAAATGCCTATTTACTGAACAGATTCTTCTTCAATTTTTTAAAATTTTATCGAAAACGGCTTCAATAATTTTCTTTAAATTTAGTATATCAACTACAAATAACAAAAGGCTACAGCTTTTATTTGAAACATAACTCTGGAAAAATTCATTTAAACTCGGTTTTGGGAGACGGGGCAGCATTCACACCCCACCCCCAAAAGCTCCCTTAAATGTGTCCTAACGCATTGTGCTCATCCGTAGAAATGAATGCTGTGAAACTATCCATGACTGGAAAAGCTTTACAGACATGTGCCCGATGAAACACTTACAGCAGTCTTGGAACCAATAAAAAGGAGAGAGGCAAACCTAATTTGGCAAACCTATCCAAACATATCATTCCATGATCATAGTTAAAATCAATTTAACATTATTTTTATATTCTTGTTATTTTTCTCCAAAATTGAGTGGTTTTTTAATATAATTTAAATTTTTTAATTTTTCTTTCTACCTTAAGCTTAATTCTTTTACAAAAGGATAACAAAATACACAAAGCAAACTAAATGCTAAATGTCCTTTTACGAAATATGCACGTCTTAATTTAGACTAACTGCTTTAATAGTTGCGTAGCAGACAATTGCGTTGTAGACAGGCTACTTAAAATAATTATAATCCGATGCGAAGCCTCCACATTATTTTCTTATATTGCAGCTCTAATTAAAAAAAAATTAGCTTATTAACCAAATTCTTCATATAAAAAGAATTTAATTTAAGAAGGCAATTAAACTAAATATTTAATTGCTTTTAATATCACGTATGCAGCGGCAGGGTTCCATTTGTTGATAAGAACTTAATCCTTTTAATGAAGAGAATTTATGAACAATTGCTTTACAGTTAATATACAATTTAAAAAAAAAATAAATTAATTTTATATTTTATTTAAAAAAATATAATTAAAAAGTGGAAAACAAAACTGAATTCTGCTTTATATACTACAGCATACATGATGGCAAGTAGATGTACATATTTGAAAACAAAATTGAACACATTCCAAAATGAACTGACCTTGACGTGGACACAATGTTAAATGGTCATCATTGTTTCTTATTGTCAAAAAACGAAAGACTTAAAATTTATGTGTCTAGAATTTTCAATTTCTTTGGACCAATTTCATTGGTCATTTCGCGGCAAGATGTTACAACAAATAATCATAATAAATTTATATCGGTGCAGAATGCATGCCAGGTTTAGAGGACATAATTTATAGTCGTTTTCAAGAAAATGCCAAAATAGTCCAAAAAACTTGTTTGCACCCCTCAGAACCCTCCAAAAAAAACAAAAAAAAACAATTATTTCCAGGAAAATGTTTCAAATAAAAGTGATGGGTATTCATATCTTAACATAGTATACAAAGCCTCAGCCAGGGCCCTCTCTCGGACCTATTAAGTCTTTTAAGGCAAGCAGGACTCGAGAGGGTGCTCTGATTGACCACCTGGGAGCCCCCCCCAATTCCACAGTCCAGTTAAGGACTAGGGGGGTGCCACAATAGATCCTTGGGGTGTCGCGGTGGCGCAGGCTGAATAGCCAATTCCCTCGTTAGAATCTATCTATCTAGTATACAAAGTTTAAGGAAAATCGTTGGAGCCGTTTTTTAAGACAATCGCAAAATACTAGAATAACCATTCATTCACACTCTCACAACCCAGACCACCATTCGCTAAAATCCGTTCTCTGGGCACCACAATACGTGTATTTCCGGTTAAAACTCAATTTGGAAAATTTGACACGAACGCAACACCTCCTCTTACTCTAGGAGTGATAGAAAGTAAATAATAGCGCATAGATAAATCTAAACACTTAAAGTTTATTGACATCACCCAATTGGGATTGTGGTTTGGTGCGACAGGTGTAATCCTAAATTTACGGGTGATGTTCTTTAAAGTTGCAGATGTCGATTTACCACTCTTATACAGAGACTGTGTAATGGACTTGCTCAGCCAATTATACTCACCATATTTACTTGTTAACTCTACACATCTTCCTGTGTTATTATTGCTATTCTCCTATTTTTACTTTGTCTTACTCCTACTAAGAGGAAGTATTGTAATCGTGTCAAATTTTCGATATCGAGTTTTCACAGGAAATATCCGTTTTGAGGACCCCTGAGTCCAAAAAAAGTGGTTTTTAGCAAATGGTCTGTGTGTGTGTGTCTGTGTGTGTACATGTATGTGAACAGCATAGCTCAAAAACGAAAAACATAGAAAGTTGAAACTTGATATTACGTTTAGGTATCACCATGGGATCTGACAGTGCGTTATCGGTTAAAATTCCTCAACGGAAGTACCACTTTACTAGTTAATTTTTTTACGTTTTGGCGATTTTCTCAAAAATGGCTCCGATGATTTTCTTTAAACTTGATATATCAGCTACACATACAAAGAGCTAAAACCTTTATTTGAAACATTTCTCCGGAAAAATTCATTTAAGGGCACTTCTTGGGGAGGGGTGGGGTTAGGTTTTCATCTTAACTGCTCTTTCAGTTTATTAGACAATTCTGTCATATAAATAATATTAATTACAATTTAATATGTTGTTGAAATTCCGAGTTTGAAAAAAATCGGATAACTGGAAGTGCGTTTGTTTTAACACTTTACTAATTTTTCGCGAAACTTCGTATATAAACTAAACATGCAAAGATCTACATCTTTTGTTTAAAACATTTTCGGGTAAAATTCATGTAAGGGCACTTTTAAGGGAGGGGTGGGGTTACAGTTTCCTCTAAAGTGCTACCATAGTTGATTATACAATTCTATCATCCAAACAAAATTAATTAGAAATAAATAAATGGCCAAAATTCCAAGTTCTCAGAAAATTAGTAAGCCGGAAATCCGCTTTTACTGCACAGTTTTTTCAGTTTTCGACGAATTTCGTTTTATTTCATACACAAACTATAACATTTGTTAATTATAATTTTGAAAACAGGAGTGAGAGAAAGTTGTGTGAATGTTTCACACCAGATTTTTATTATAATTTAGTAGGTTTATTACTGACAAATGTCGTTTCCGTAAATGAATTTAAATGGATATCTAATAAAAACTATTTATTTAACGATTATTATAATAAATTATTATCTAATTAGATAGAAAAGCAAACTGTGTTCGACGCAACAAAATACAGTTCGGCAGCCTCAATTATTATATATATAAGTTTTGTACAATAAAGTGTTAAAAGTGGGTATCAACGGTAATTTATCTAGGTAAATAGATCAATTTTGCAAATCACTGGAACGATCCAGTTAATTTTATAGAACAAAAACGTAAAGTGTAACTTTTCTTTTTTCCAATAACAGGATATATTTCAATCGTGGCCAATTTATGAAAATTGAATTTATATCGGAAATTCTTAATTTGATGGTATGTATTTTTTTTTTTGCGCAAGGTCTGTGTAAATTGTGAGGATGCATATTTTAGAGCATAAAGTTCCGACACTGTTATTTCGATTAAGTATCATCAGAAGATTCGATATGAAAAGTTTCGATAATAGTTCGGTCAACCGGAAGTTCATCATTTACTGAATATGTTTCAAATAAAAACATTTCTGGATAAATTGATTTTTGGGGCGGAAGGAGATTCTAAAGAATGCTATGAAGCACCCCACCACCACTAAACAGCTACTTCAGCATAATGTCCGGTTTTAATATCAATGTATTAATGTATTTAGTATTAAGAGTCACTGAAAGTTTAGAAATAATATCAATTTTGAAGATAAGATAATAATAATCAGAGATTATGAAAAGATTCGTGTCAGATTTTTAAAATTGATATTTTTGATGTACCGAGTGATTTTTAGAAACTTCTTTGTGCGTGGGTGTGAACAGTATTATTTAAAAAACGAAAACTACAGAATGAGCTTTCTAATTCAAAAGAAAGTTTCAGTGAAGATCTCTAAACCGGAAGAAGCACCACTTTAGGAAAATGGATTTTTCTGTTTTTTTTTGATTTTCTCAGAAACAATACTATCGATTTTTATTAAATTGTATGTATGGGCAGAAAACTCCAGAGGAGATCTATTGCTTTTATTTGCTTTTTTACTTTCTCTTACTCCCTAGTAAGAGGAAGTATTGTAATCGTGTCAAATTTTCGATATCGAGTTTTCACCGGAAATATCCGTTTTGAGGTCCCCTGAGTCCAAAAAAGTGGTTTTTAGAAAATGGTGTGTGTGTGTGTGTGTGTCCGTATGTGTGTATGTATGAATGTGAACAGCGTAGCTCAAAAACGAAAAATCGTAGAAAGTCGAAATTTGGTATTCCGTTTAGAGGTCACCAGGGAATCTGACTGTACATTATCTGTAAACATTCCTCAACCGGAAGTACCACTTTACTAGTTGGATTTTTTACGTTTTTGCGATTTTCTTTAAACTATAAACATCAACCACACATACAAAGAGCTACAACTTTTATTAGAAACATTTCTCCGGGAAAATGCATTGAAGGGCACTTTTGGGGGGTTAAGTTTCCATCTAAAGTGCTATTTCAGTTTATTAGACAATTCTGCCATCTAAATAATGTTAATTAGAATTAAATATGTTGTTGAAATTCCGAGTTTGAAAAAAATCGGATAACCGGAAGTGCGTTTACTTTACCACTTTACTAAATGATTTATTCACTTTTTCGCAATTTTCTCAAAAATGGCTCTGACGATTTTTTTTGAAACTTCGTATATAAACCAAACATGCAAAGATCTACAACTTTTATCTAAAACATTTCTCTGGGAAATTTCTTTTAAGAGCACTTTTAGGGGAGGGGTGGGGTTAGATTTTCATCAAAGTGCTATCCTAGTTCATTATACAATTCTATCATCCAAACATAATTATTAGAAATAAATAGATGGCTGAAATTCCGAGTTTCAAGAAAATTAGTGAACCGGAAGTGGGCTTTTACTGAACAGTTTTTTTCAGTTTTCGACGAATTTCATTAAATTTGGTACACAAACTATAAAATTTGTCAATTACCATTTTGAGAACTGTAGTAAGAGAAAGTTGTGTGAGTGTTTCACACCAGATTTTTTTTTTTACTATCAAAGCGCTATTTAATTGTACAAGGTTTTCATTGTTCAATATGTGGATGTGGCCGCACGTTTGGATAGTATCTGATATTTTATCCGTCATCGTAGCATGCATATTTTTCTTATTCCTAACCGGTTTCGGATTTTCATCCATCGTCATAGTAAATTTATGAAGTTCATGTAGAAGAGTTTGGTACTTCAACGTAATGTTTCTGTGTTACACACTTGTTGGCTTATTGATTTCTCATTTTAGGACGGTTATAAAAAAATTGGTTCAACAGCTTATTTTATTTTTTATTTTTTAATAATAATGTCATGAGAATATAATGATAAACAAGATATAGATACCTAGGTAAAATAGTAGATATTGTAATGTAAAATGAAGCTGTACAATTACAACACATGTTACGTACACATAAATACCGACAGGAAATACACACCTGGAATGTTGATTATGTTTTTTTCTCTGGTTGAATTCTCTTATGTTTCTTTACTTTACTGTGTTTCTTTTATTTACTATCTAGTTTCGGTATATTAATGACAAAAAACAAAATGGTAAATAAAGGAAGTTTACATTCTTATTGGTGACGAAATATTTGTACACTTTTAAATCTAGGAAACCATTCATTACATGAATTTATAATAACAATAAAAAAAAAAATATAAATTTATATTGTTTAGTAAAAGTATTTACTATTGATATATTGATAGTATTTTGTTATGTAACACGTTGTACGCCTTATTTATGTAGAACTTGACCGAACTGAAATACACTAAGAATTTGAATAGTAGTATAGACTTTTCTATAATGTTAGTAGTTATATATATCCTGCATTTTCTTTAGCCTAAAGAAATAAATTATTTGTGGCACTGGCCGCCTTAAAATCTTTCTATTCCGCCGGACTGGTTTCGGATAAATGAAGCCTTCTTAATCAAGAGCTTCAGACTTTTTAAGATCATTTACTGTAACTTTCTCTTTCGCCGTAAGAGGAAAATACTGCGAATCGTGCCAAATTTTTGAACTAGACATTTTTTTTAAAGAAATATTTTTGTTTATAGGGGCCACTTGAATATGACAAAAGAAATGTATTTTTCTTTTTACTGAATGGTATGTTTGTGTGTGTGTAAAAAGGAGAGAGAAATGAAGAGAAACAACTCACTGATAAACGAAAATTATATCACACAAAAGCCTATCACTTTTACTTTCCAGAGATTTTTGGAGAGTTCTTTAAGAGCTGCCATTTTAAAGTCTGTTGCAAGTTAAGCGTTTTTTGGTTTTTTTAAATAAAAGATGTTAAGAACACGAGCTTGAAAAAAAACAAAAAACAATTAACTAACTAGACATGCGACCTTACAAAATAGTTTCCCAGATTTTCCGCATTTTCTTAAATACGCTTCCAATGATTTTCTTCAAAGTTGGAAAGTTAACTAAACATATAAATAGGCCAATCATTTTTATTTGAAGAATTTCCATGGAAAATTTTGATTTCTAGAAAGTTTCTGAGAAATCTGTGAGTAAAGGGGCTAAGTTTACAAAGTTTTGCTAAGGGCTGACGGTGGTGATGCCCTACATACACTGTAGTCACTAAATATCAACACCATCACCTAGATTAGATTAGATTGGAACAGGGAGGGCGAGCCTCATTCCACTGCGACCTACGATAAGAGGTCTATTGTGGATCCCCTAAAATTATAGTACAGCCCTCTTAATCAGGCCTAGCAAAGCTGAGAGCTGGCTCCGTCATGAAGCTCATGGCTTCGGGATTGCTTGCCCCCAGTTGAAGGAACCTTGTCCTCGCCAGGCCGGCACACTCACAAAGGATGTGTGCCGGGGTTTCCTCCTCTGTCTTGCAGGATCGGCATAACGCGTTATCCGCAAGTAACAAGTGTGGTGCATGTGCCTATTCAGCCTACAATGCCCTTTAGTAGATCCACTATTAGGCTTATATCCCTTCGGCTATGGCTCAGTAGATCCCTGGTAAATTTAGGCAAATGTCTCTTAATAAAGAGTTTTGCCTGCCTCTGTCTTGGTGTACTCTTCCACCAATGCAGACGCTGTACTTCTAACCAACCCTTCATAGAAGTTTGTAGTCGGCTCCTCCTGGACAGCCCGCAGAAGGGTTTGGCGCCTATAAAGGTATCCTTCGAACCCTCCCTCGCCCAGGGCATCATCACCATCACCTGTATAAATATTTACATGTCATACTATGTTTCCTTTGCAAGGCAGGCATCCTGTCAACAAAAATTCATAAAGCAATTCGCACAACTGCTACGTCATCCGCCACGTCGTTTGAAATCCCTAACACAAGTTAAAGGAGGTTCATATAAAAACAGGGTACCGAGAAAAAAATCCGTCTATCTCAACCTCCTAGGAGAATGGAAGGAGAATTAGAGGAAGTTTTCCACTAGTATAAAATAAGGGCTAGCTACACTCACACTACCATTCTCTGTATCAGTTAGTGTATAGTCCCTGCAGTACTCTCATTTTCAATTCAATATATCAGTGATCAGACAGTGTACTTTTCTCTCTTCTATATTTTTCTCTGTCCAACTCCTAAAATGCATTCTCTGTAGTTTCTATCCTTTTAAAGATTTTACATATTGTAAATTATTAAATAAAAATAAAAGTAGTTTAAACTTGGCCGTTGTTAATAATACAAGTACAACGATTGTTAACAGGGGCCGAAACTTCAAAAAAATTATCCTTATCCGACATTCCGGACAAATTTGGTGGCCTTTTTCAGGAAGTATATGAAAAATAAAACAAGAGAATTATAAACTATAGAATGGGAAGGCCACTATGATAAGATATAAGTAAAAAATGGCTTTACAAAGTATAGAATAATGAAAAGATTTTAAAAATATAAAACATAACTAACAAATTAAAAAAATTAATAGATAAAAACAAGAAATTGATGGAAAAAAAAAAACGTAAAATAATAAGAGATGATACCTGTCAAGCAGAAGGTCAAAGAATGGAGTAGTAAAACATTAGGAAAAGGTTATTTGTGTGGTTGTACAGTAAGATATGTTTACAAAGAATTGTTGAAAAACAAATAAGGGGCTGAACATATAAAGACAGGGTACCGAGAAAGAAAAAACTTTAACAGCCAAAGGAATGTTCAAAACGAGCTCAGAATGATAGGCATCATTCCAGAAAAAATAAGGAGGCCAAGGTTGTAGAGGTATTAATGAAAGAGGATTTTATAGATAGAGAAGGGGAATTGATGGACTTGATTCATTGAAGAACCATAAAGTAAATGTACGAATAATTATCAATCATTAAAATAAGAATTTTTTTGAACCGAAGACCTACAAATCATCTCCTTATCAATATATTTGTTAGGAATATGTAGATTTATTCTTACTTTTTGTTACTTTTTAAAACACTGTGTATTTCTTTTGTCCATTTGTTTTTCTTGGCGAGACCTGTAGCCTGGATTCATAGTCATTCCCTGCATCCAATTGTTACGCTTCAAATGGAGATATCTTAAATGATAAAATTATTAATAAGATTTAGCTTTCAGATTTTGTCTTTTATTTCGTGTTTAATAATCATCCTGGTGAAGTAGTTGCAGGTTATTTTATACTAGTAGAAAACATCCTCTAATTCTCCTTCCATTCTCCTAGGAGGTTGAGATAGACGGATTTTTTTCTCGGTACCCTGTTTTTATATGAACATCCTTTAACTTGTGTTAGGGATTTCATTGTACGTGGCGGATGACGCAGCAGTTGTGCGAATTGCTATATGAATTTTTGTTGTAGGCAAAAAATGCTGAATATTAATCCAAACCGGGATGACTCTTTATAGGATGCCTGCCTTGCAAAGGAAATATAGCATGACATATAAATATTTATGTAGGTGATGGTGATGATGCCCTGACGAGGGAGGGTTCGAAGGATACTTTTATAGGCCCCGAACCCTTCTGCGGGATGTCCAGGAGCCTAAATGGTGCTATATGATAGTATCAAAAGGCTACATGTTGAGTTATGGTCAGGGAATTTTCCTTAGCAAAATGGCCTTTCACTCGAATTCTCTCTAGTGTGTGAAAGTAATATTATTCACTTCAATTAGCCCGACATCTACCGGCAATACGCGAAAACAAAATCAAATAGCGGATTTGAGGTTATACCAAATGAAACAGATTATAGAGAGAGGGAGAGTATTTGAATTGAAGTTAAAATATATTCTCAGTTCCTTTTCATATTTTTTATACATTCATATAAATTAAGAACCAATTTAATAATGAACTAGTTTGTTTATAATGACGAGCCTCTTATATTTGGTAAATATGTACAGGCAAATAAACAAAATAAATAAAAATAAATAAATAATAAATAAATATGATTGCAGAAAAAAGTAATATTTAACTCGTGAGCGAATAACTCGCTGCGCCTCGTGCATTCAAATTGTGAACTCGAATGTGTAAAAAGTCCTACTTCTCTCAATTGTCAAATAATTAACTATCTATATATATATTTTTTTTTAATTTAAGGCGCGTCAACATCTATAGTCATTTGCGCGCGGAGCCTTTACAGTGCACTGCCGCCTCCGGAATGCAAGTTATTTTCAATAATAAAATTTGAAGAAAATTTGGTTAACAGGAAGTGTGACTTTAGACAAATTAGTTTTTGCATTTTTTTTTTGGCGTTTTCTCGAAAAAAATTAAAAGGATTTCCTTTAAACTTGAGATGCTAACTGTACAGATATAAACGTATCACTTTTATTTGACACATTTTTCTAAAAACAATTGATGTTTCGATAGTTGCGGAGTTATATTTCAAAGTTATGGGCAGATTGTACTGAGCCACAAATAATCACTTCTCTAGCTGCTAAGATTAGTAAGTAGATTATCCTCTCCCCACTACCTCTATATCTATGTTAGGAAAATATGAAAATTTGAGTTTAAAGACAATTTCTCTTGTACTAACAAGAGTAAGAGAATTAGAATCACTAGTATAACGCAGGGGGGATAGGAGGACTCCAAGAGTAAGAGAAAGTTATGTATGTATTTCATTTCAGATTTTTTCTACATGAACTTAAGCAAATTTTGTCCCGAACAGCCACAGCGATGTTAGTAACATTTATGTTAAAAACTGTAAAACCTTTGACCATGAATTTTTTGTCTTTAATGAGAAAAATTACTGGTTTAAATGCAGTTAAAAAAAAAAAAAATCATTAAGAATTACACACGGTTCATTGTTTTTTTTTTTTTTTTTAAATACAAAAAACATAAACATTGAGCCAAGGTCAAAATGTTTATTGGAGTAAACTGAACTATTTTTCTGGATTGAGAACGAGGTTGAATGAACGTATGTGTAAATCTTTGCTGTGAAATGAAAGTTGATTGAATCATTATAAGTTTCCTGGATACAGTTTTTCTATCGATCCTCTAGATGAACTTCTCCTAGATGATAATGATTAATTTCTATTATATACAATTTTTTACTGGATATAGGTTATAAATTCTGACTTTTTAATAAATGTATAATTGTGTTCAATATTATATACGTGGAAGAAGGTACACTCTGATGAGATCGGACACTAGAGAGGGTAGTGTGACATTCCGGCTCCCCTAAACCTCCCTTCCCCCCAAAAAAACTTCTTGTGAAAAAAAAGTATCTAATGAGAGTAATAGTTCTTTATTTGAATGTTAGTGTAACTTTTGACTTTTTCTAACTAACAAGAAGTTAGAAGAAAATGAAAAATATAATTGTTAGATATTGAATTGTAACATAGTTGGCATTTTTTTTTCCATAAATTAAATTACCTAGTTTCAATTTCGTAATATTAAATCAATATTAGATATTATTTTGATAATTTCATGATCAATTTGATATCTATTATATTGCAATGTATATATAAGAAATGTAAATAAATAGTAAAACTTTGCGTGATCTAATTCAGTTTGTTTTTTTTTGTTTTATTCCAATAATAAATAACTTCCAACACTTTATTTACATTATATAATACTTCGGTATAATATCAAATACACTATAGTAAATATAATAAATAGTAATATAATAATAATAATAATAATAATAAAATAATAATTCTAATAATTCTTGAACGACCAATGAATAATAATGTGCTTCGATTCCCCCGTACATTATTACATCTTATCCAGGATATTACTGAGGTTAAAAAAAAAAAAAAAAATAATAATAATAGATGGCTAGTGCTTCACCCAATTAGGTTAGTTAAATTATTGTAAAGGGGAAAGGAATATTGAGTACTTTCCCCTTGTGTGAATGGGTAATATGAATGAATCATTAGTATGAATGTATTTATTTGCGACAATGTATTTACTAGCGTGAATGTGTTTTATTGATCTAAATGTATTTATAGGCGAGAATGTATTTATTAGCGTGAATGTGTTTTATTGGTCTGAATGTATTTATTGGCGTGAATGTTAACATGATTGCTTAGAGTAGGTTTTTATTTATGAAGGAGTTGAAAGTAAATTTATAGAAGCATTTCAAACCCATTAGCTCTAAGTCAGATTCAGTCTAGATCATTTATGATGTGCAGGAACATTAGTTAAAAATACTGCACATCCAATATTGCTACAGTAAATAGACTCCTTCGCAGGATTAGTAGTATTTTATATCTATGTTAATAATATTATTTAATCTGTATTAATGCTCTTAATAAACTCTAGTTTAAATAGAAAGAATTTATATTAAACATCAGGATTTTACTTTAGTCTGACTCTACCCCAGTTATTATTAAAATAAGGCATGGCACCAACAATAACCCACACTCCTCCTTGTCGACTAGATCGATGATATAAGAGGGGATGTTTGGGTAGATCCTCGAAAGCCTGCCATAGCCTGCCATAGCTGAACAAGGTATTGTGTGTGGAAGTCACACAGGTTAGCATGTGCCATCCCAGCTCGAGTGGCCTAGGAATTATAAAGAAATAAATAGCTAGAAGCGCTAATGACCACCGTAGTCAATGCACAAAAAAAACAATAGATGGCAGGTATGGAAATAGTTAAGTGTTTAGCGCAATGGCCACGGACGCGGAGGTCCCGGTTTCGAGTCTAGCTATGCTGCCCTTAGATTTTTTTTCTTCCTAGAAGCCTTTACAGCTCATTGTCCGATGAGGGATAGTGTTGTCTGTAACGAGAGTACACTGTCCGGAGGCCGGCAGTGCCTTGAGAAGGCTCCGGGCGCCAATAACCTTAGATATTGGCGCGCTTTAAATAAAAATAAAAATAATAGATGGCCTTTGAAATATAGAAAAATTATACAGTGGCTATTTGCGTGTGTTAAGTTGAATATAATGTGTATGTATAATGATGACAATATATGTGGAAATGTCTAGAGATATTGTTAATAGTTCAATTAGACATATCATTTGGTTCAGTCAATATTCTATGTCCAAATTAATTTCTAAATCAGTTTCTATGTCATGCCGTCTACGGTGAAGGATATATGTCGTTTCACTACATAACAAATCACAGTAGTCAGATCATAATATGACATTTCATTATGTCCACAGTGACATACTATAATATTTCATGATAAAGTCACATTATTATCTATATTATCACATGAGTACGTTTTATCATTGTCCAAACTTTCACATCGATTCTTTTATTTTTTCTTTCTGGTAGAAGAGCCAATATTATTGCAATCGTGTCAAATTTTAGAAAATAAGATTATTCCGAAAAATGCATGGTTTGAGGTCCCAAGAATACACTCATACGAATTTCTCTTAGTTTAATTTAGAAATGTATGGGTTGGCGATACAAAAAAAGGTGGTAGGGGTTATATATATATATATATATATAAACTTGTGTGGACACTGTTTCATGACATTAATCTGGATATCTCACTTTAGATAAAGTGATAGATATTTATATATTTAGGTATACGAAGTTTCAAGAAAATTGTTTGGAGCCATTTTTTGAGAATATCGTAAAGAATTGAAGAAAAACATTCAGTAAAGTTGCACGTCCGGTAGATGAATGTTGTGTTCGAAATCTTCGTGTCTGACGTCAGTGGTAGTGTCTAAACAGAATACCAAGTTTGAGCTTCTTGCCACTTTTTATTTTTGAGATATTCTGTTGAAACACTCACACACAATAGCTAAAACATTGTTTTACTTTCTCTTACTTCTAGAGTAAGAGGAAGTATGGTGATCGTGCCAGATTGTCGAAATTGAGTTTTTTACCGGAAATATTACATATATTTCCGGTGCAAACTCAATGATGATAATTTTTATATGATAGTAATACTTACTTTCTCTTACCAGGACTAAGAGAAAGTAATACAATACAGACATGAAAATCGAAACAGAAACATAAAAAACTATAATACAATAATTGATAGGTTACTATAAAAATTTCTCAACCTTTTAAAAAATAAATAAATAAATAGTTATACAATGATTGGGCCTTAACTAAATATATAAATTTAAACAAGGTAAATGTAATAGAACGTTAGATAGGCAGGCAGGCGTATTGTGTGAAAGACTCGTCAAGTTGTTCTCCTTCTGTTTTGTAGCCCGTTAATAAGACCTCCTTTACAACCGGTATTTATAGAGAGTAAAAGTATAAAATAAGTAAATAGAGTATCTAACCAACTTTTACACTTTGAATATAAATTATCTACTTTACCAGGCAGTGTGTCTGTCAGTTCTCTTTTACACATACACAGAGTTTAATACAAACCTTCCCCACTGACATGGTCTACAAACATCCTCATGCAGTACATAACCTAAATTGTTGTTGCCACAAGTCGAATCTACTTTACCATCTATCTGAATGGGTATGTGTGTATGTGTGTTCGTGAACCTCAATGTTTTATTTTAGAATCAAGGTTGTCCAATTTAATCAGGATATATTGAAAGTTGACTTTATTTTAATTAAAAGTGAAGGGGGTTCAATGTAAGATAATGTAAAAACCACGTAAAGATAATTAGAAAAGAGATTCATTCGTAGGAAATGAGAAGACGTAATTATTCACACATAGTCACCTCTTAGTGAATCTTCGTTCAATTTTTGTTCATGTTGAGTCAAAAAGGCAGAAAAACAAAAGAATTTCATTTTGAAAAACTTTTATATCGTCTTTCTTGTATTTTTTTGGGCCCATAGCTACTCCAAAGAAAAACAATAACAAATTGGGTCTATAACAACAAGATCCAGACCCGGGTTTAATTCATCTAAGATATACTAACTTTACGTGGAGTTCTAGACCCGGTTTGTTGTTGCTGTTTCTCTTAGGGTAGCTATATGGGCCCAGTGAGGCTTTGGATAGCTTAGGGTTTGGTCCCTCCCCATAGACAAATAATAATAATAATAATAATAATAATAATAATAATGATAATAATAATAATAATAATAATAATAATAATAATCTATATATATAAAAATTCAGCATCCGTACGTTTGTGGCCGCAAAACGCGAAAAGGAGTCGATGGATTGACTTGAAATTTTTAGACAATGTTGCATTTCTATACAAGAGTGATTATATATACTTTTTACTCCGAAGTTCCTATGGAAACGGGAAATTCAGAGCTAAAATCCGTTCAAACGGCTTTATTGCGTTAGCACTTGCTTCTTCAGGTATTGCTGCTACGTTGATGGAAGGAAGTAGAACAGCGCCTTCAGCTCTTAAACTGTCACTAAACATGCACTTCACAGAAGTGCCTTCGTTTCGCGAGGTTGGCAGAAATAGACAGACTCAGACGCATTGCGATGGTGGCGCTCTCTCTGAACCTCTTTCTCAACTACTTATAAGTACCTCTATTACGAAGTTCCCACGGAAACGGGAAATTCAGAGCTAAAATCCGTTCAAACGGCTATATTGCGTTAGCACTTGCTTCTTCAGGTATTGCTGCTACGTTGATGGAAGGAAGTAGAACAGCGCCTTCAGCTCTTAAACTGTCACTAAACATGCACTTCACAGAAAACCCAACATGTAACATTTCTAAAACATCAGGAATGGGAAAGGTTCTTCGGGCGTGCAAAATCATCGTATGGGATGTGTGTACAGTGGATCATAAGATGTCATTGTAAGCATTAGTCCATACATTGAAATACTCAGTTCCGAAATAATCAGGTTCCATTTGGTGGAGCATTGGTGTTACTATCCGGTTACTTCAGGCAAACGCTTCCAGTGATACCTCGCTCAACACCAGCTGATGAATTGCATGCCTGCTTGAAATATTCAACTCTTTGGAGCATAGTAAAAAATATTCATTAAACAACGAATATGGGAGTTCAACTTCAAAACGATCGAACAGCTGCCACATTTTCAAGACAATTACTCGAAGTCGGTAACGACACTGCACCTACAAATCCAGCAACAGGAAAAATCACCTTTCCATCAATTTCTGCAACATTATATAGTCAAAAGAAGAATTAGTAGACAAGGTATTTCGAAGCATCGAAACAAATTATCATAATCACCCATGATTAAGCGGAAGAGCCATTCTAGCGGCTAAAAATGTTGACTTACTCGATATGAACAACATCATTCTAAACAGAATCGCAGGTGAAACAGTGACACACAAATCCATTGACTCCGTGAGAGACCAGAGTGAAGTAGTGAATTTCCCAACAGAATTTCTTAATTCATTCGATGTTCCCGGATTACTACCTCACATTCTTAATTTGAAAATTGGAGTGCCAATTATATTACTCCGAAACATCAATCAGCCAAAGTTATGCAATGGTACACGATTATAGTTAAAAAATTGATGAATAATCTAATTGAAGCAACAGTTCTCATTGGACCTCATAAAGGTGAAGACGTACTACTTCCACGAATACCACTCATTCTGACAGATATGCCGTTCGAGTTCAAACGACATCAATTTCCAATACGCCTTGCGTTCGCTATGACTATCATTAAAGCGCAAGGACAAACCTTGCAATGTGCGGTTTGAATTTAGAAAACGAATGCTTCTCTCATGGGCAATTATATGTCGCATCCTCCAGAGTCAGTATACCATCTGATCTTTATATTTATGCAAAAAACGGACAAACAAAAAATGTAGTCCATTCACTAGATTTACAATAAAAAAAGTCTTTCAGTTAAAAACATTTTTTCTTTCTTTCCTTTCAGTGCACAGCAACGCAAAGTAGGGTATTAAATTGAATGATGTGTTTTGTTGCTGAATCTGTGTTAACTGTAATCTTCTGTTTGCTTTCCTAAAAATCAGACTGGGCCACAGCGAAGCGTGGCCTGGTTAGCTAGTAATAATAATAATACTAATAATAATTTTACGTGGAAATTGAACTCTTCCACAGTCATCCTGCTTCGATCAAAGGTCCTGCACCTAATTTCCTCATAATTTCCAAGAATCTGTCTTGAGATGAACGGATTCTTTCTCCGCTAACAAATTCTTTACAAAAGATGAGCCTCATTACATAGAAGAGGTGCCTTCTTAAACCACAATACCCCCAGTAAGGGATCCCACCAAGATGCCTGAGAGAGCTCCATCAAAGACACAACATCTCATAATTAGCACTGTGCAGCAGTTGCCCAATGAACATCTTAGCCTGCCGCCAACGTATTGAACTCATTCTTTGGAGTAAATACTATGAATTTTGTCAGATATGTGCCCAGGATCGGGACCAATAAAAGGAAGAGGCAGACGCCAAATTGGGTAAACCTATCTACCTCCTTATTCCCATGTGACATGGTATTCAGACTAGAGAAAGAAAGCTCTTCCAGTCTTCTATAAATACATAATTGCCTTTGTAATCTTAGAAACACATAATTATCTAGGAAAAGGCAAGACATCCACTAACAAGTGTTTTCAGGAAATAGGAATTGTGCCATTCCTACGTTCTTAACGTAGGAAACAATCTACAATGGAGAGTGCACTATCATTTTACTAGATTGGTGACAATGGGCACGCAACATTGAATATTTGAAACTCATCTCATTTACTGTTTAATAATTCATTTAAAAAATTGAAAAATTACTTATTGTTTAAAAACGATATAGTAAGCACTGATCAGATGTTAAATGAGCAGAGAGAGCAGAGAGTTAAAATAAATTAAGTACATTGTGACCAAAAGGTCTACTTTGGCTCCCTGGAGTGTCAGTATTCGTATATAGAAAGCAATCGCCTATAAAGTGTACAAAGTGAAGATTAGGTGAATATGTATGAGGGGCAATAGTTTGCCAGGTAATTGATTAGGCTAAACTCAAAGTAGTTGTATACATCAACTCTACAGGTCCCGTGAATATTGTGTTGAGGATCTTAGCATAGGTGTTATTAGATTAGAACGCCCAAATACTTGAAGAAATGGCTAATCCACTTCCTCCCATATAATTTAGAAGTAAATAATTATTTCAGAGATTTTTAACCGCCCTATATTGAAATTTTGTAGTGATATGTTTGCATACCTATGCAAGTGGGTGACATCACATTGTTTATCAAGACGATTGTTAAAATAGGCGAACGTCCAAAACTATAAAATGAAGTACTGGCTATTAAAGAAGGAAGTCTCCAACATTATTCAGCTCTGAGAACTCCACTACATAATTTTTACTATACTACCAAATCTTCATCTGTTAATCTGTTTTTAAGTCTTGGAATGCATCTGATTAATTGCAGTAAAAGATTTTCGCAACAGTATATAGAGCAGAAAATCGTTAACAAAGAGATTGCTAATTTTTTTTTACAGAAAAAATGTATCCGTTAATCCAGTTTCTATTTCTAGTATTATGTTTTTAATGTGATATTCTGATTTTTCTTTCAGTGAGAATCGATGTATCAATTCTTCGATTTGCTTCCTTATATTAAAAAAAAATTGTGTATTCAGATTTGATTAGATTTACAGATCAATAATTTGCACCAAGTTTTGGGACCGTTAAACTCTGATAATCCTGCACGGAAATTTTGTGTGTTTTTAGTTTTAGTTAAACATAGTTAGGTAACATCACTTACTTTAATGTAAACTAATATTATAGTAAGAAACTCAATAAACAAAAAAATAACTATTTTATAGATTAATTACGCTTAGATTTCTAATTAGTGATCCGTGACGATTTAAGTTCTATATCCTCTGGGAATTTTCGTAACCAACTAACAGACTGCAAACAATATTCCCATTAATCTAAATCCCAATTAATTCCATTAAAAAGTTTTAAATATATCTGAACTAAACATTAACAAATTACATTCAAAGAAAAGAAATCTATAATGTTATCTTAAGTTTCTTTCTCTACAATGATTTATTGAAATCATCAGAGACATTTTCCGTGGTAGCCTGCTTCGTTTTGTGGTCATCGACCGGTTTCGGGCGTTCGCCCATCCGGTCGATGACCACAAAACGAAGCAGGCTACCACGGAAAATGTCTCTGATGCTTTCCAGCTCTGCGGAACCAACCACCACAACAAATTTATTGAAATCATTTGAGATTTATTTGAAATCAATTAAATTGCGTGGGTTGATAGTCGTGTTTTTTACTTTCTCTTACTCCTAGTAAGAGGAAGTATTGTAATCGTGTCAAATTTTCGATTTCGAGTTTTCACCGAAAATATCCGTTTTGAGGTCCCCTGAGTCCAAAAAAGTGGTTTTTAGCAAATGGTCTGTGGGTGTGTGTGTGTCTGTGTGTGTGTGTGTGTGTGTGTGTGTGTGTTATGTGAACAGCATAGCTCAAAAACGAAAAACCGTAGAAAACTGAAACTCAAATATTCCGTTTAGGTTAACACATGCGATCTGACTGTGCGTTATCTGTCAAAATTCCTAAACCGGAAGTACCACTTTACTAGTTGACTTTTTTACTTTTTTGCGTTTTTCTCAAAAATGGCTCCAAGGATTTTCTTTAAACTTGATACATCAACTACATATACAAGGAGCTACAACTTTTATTTGAAACATTTCTCTGGGAAAATTGATTTAAGGGCCCTTCTGGGGGAGGTGTGGGGTTAGGTTATCCTCTAAAGTGCTATTTCGGGTTATTACACAATTCGGTCATTTAAATAATGTTAATTAGAATTAAATATGTTGTTGAAATTCCGAGTTTGAGAAAAATCGGAAAACCGGAAGTGCTTTTGTTTTAACACTTTACTAAATATGATTTTTTCGCGATTTTCTCCAAAATGGCCCCGACGATTTTTTGGAAACTGCACATATAAACTGAACATTCAAAGATCTACAACTTTTATATAAAACATTTCTCTGGGAAAATTCATTTAAGGGCACTTTTAGGAGAGGGGTAGGGTTACAGCTTCCTCTAAAGTGGTATCATACTTGATTATACAACTCTATCATCCAAATGAAATTAATTAGAAATAATTAGTTGGCCAAAATTCCGGGTGTGAAGAAAATCAGTAAACCGGAAGTGCGCTTTTACTGAATAGTTTTTTTCAGTTTTCGACAAATTTCTATAAATTTGGTACACAAACTATAAAATTTGTCAATTATAATTTTGATAACTGGAGTAAGAGAAAGTTGTGTGAGTGTTTCACACCAGATTTTTTTTTACCCAAATAATGTATTCCACATATTTAAAAAACATACGATATTTTTTATATTTGTCAGTTGTAGCCTGTTTGTAATGGAAACTGTTTTGAATAATTGTCTTGAATAATTTTAACAATTGTTTAAATATTAAATATTTTAAATATAGTTTTGGCCTTGAGACATATTTCGTTAAAAAATAATTATCTAGTATGACATTTTTTTTCTTACTGCATGCTTCTTTCTGTAGTCATCGAACGGTTTCGAGCGTTTGCTCATCATCAGGATGTTTTTGTTAAACAGTGTATAGATACAGTATTAGAACATAGTCTTTTACGGAGCAAATTTAGTTGAAACATTGATTTAAAAATGTTTTTGTTAAGGCCTAACTAGGTTAAGAGGTGTGTTGGTATCTGAGCGGGGAAACCCATGTTTCTGTCTTTAAAAGGCATATTGTTCCCTTTAAAAATATGGAAACATCCAACAAGTGGGGATGTGTAACTTAAACTATGTTTTTATAGGGTTATTTATAGGTTATTAATATAGGATAGGCCAAACGTTTCAGCATCTCAGAATATTTCTAACATTGATTTTTCTAAAAAAAAAAAAAGATAGGCTTATATGAGTGTAGTTTGAGGTTAAAGAAAATCACTTCCTGTTGGTGGATTTTGACTGCAACTTTCTATCGATCACACACACACACACACACACACACACACACACACACACACACACACAAAATCATACATACAAAATACATAAGGCAAAAACATTTTATGTCAGACTCAGAAGATCTCAAATCATATTTATATTTCCGAAAAAAAAAACCGCAATTTTTTCAAATTTGATAAGATCAACTTCCTATTAAATCCGTTAGAGCAGTAAGTAACACAATCGTTTAGAGCAAGGTCATTTTGAAAGTACATGGAACGGTTTCAGTAGGAGATCCAATGGATTTGGATTGGGGAAAAAAAATATCAAAATCATGGTTGCTTTTTTCTCTAAATTCTAATCTAGTATTTGCTATATTTATAATCGATGTTCCACAATGTATTTATTTACTGTATAAATAGAAGAATGAAATTTGTTGCTTGTCATTAATTTAAAAAACATACCAGTCTTTTGCGGATAATTCGTTCTACTTCACACAATACACCATTGAAGATGGCCGGTTCCTCTGTGAAATTTCTTTGAAGTTAACGTATTAACGAAGTAACTTTATTTAACTGTTGTTTCTTAATTTTTTTTATAGTAAATTTTTAACACCTAATTTATTTAATTAATTTGGCCTTAATAACGGCGATATATTCGATTTCAGCGATATGTTTAGATTTTCAATTAACATTTATGATATTTATTTCAGAAATTGTTTTTTTTACTTTCTCTTACTCCTAGTAAGAGGAAGTAATGTAATCGCGTCAAATTTTCGATATCGAGTTTTCACCGGAAATATCCGTTTTGAGGTCCCCTGAGTCCAAAAAAGTGGTTTTTAACAAATTGCTGTGTGTGTATGTGTGTGTGTGTGTGTGTGTGTGTGTGTGTGTGTGTGTGTGTGATGTATGTGAACAGCGTAGCTCAAAAACGAAAAATCTTAGAAAGTTCGAACTAGATATTCCGTTTATTTATCACATGGGATCCGACATTGCGTCATCTGTCAAAATTCCTCAACCGGAAGTACCACTTTCCAAGTTGGTTTTTTACGTTTTTGCCATTTTCTCAAAAATAGCTTCGACGATTTTCTTGAAACTTCGTATA
>JAAEAF010007700.1:0-28401 GCA_011037195.1 Triatoma infestans
TTATTAAGATACAGTTGTGATATTGTAATGTACTTGAATTTGCTTAGAGAATAATATATTTATTTTAAAAACAGTGGTGCTCTCTTGATTATTTCTTAATACTTCTATCTCTATCTCAAACATACATACAAGCCTTTTTACTAAACCGCTCACGCCACAACCAACTACAAACATACAACACAACATCACACCAATAACATTACAACTGCTTGTAGCAATAAGAGGGAATTTTTCATCGGAAATAAATGTTTTGTAATTTCTCAAAAATAAGCGTGTTGGTCTTACACTTCAAGTCCTCCCCGCGATTCTTTTGATCTGCCAGAAGTTTTTATGTGTTTTCATGCCGGCATACTCAATATGGGGACGCCATTTCAATTTATTATTAATGAGGACCCCAAGATATTTAACCTAACTATACAAACCCAAATCCTTGCCGAAGAGCCTAGCATCCTGAGCCCTCCTAATTTCCTTCTCAAAGTAAATAAAACTACAAAGCTCTTTTTCCGGATTTATGGACAAACCGTGCTTTCTGCACTCGTACTCCACGTGTGTCAGTGTCGAGTACCAGATACCAGTGATTAGTACCACTCCGTCATCCGAATACATCTGCAAATAGAAGTCTCTCCCATTCATCTCCCACAGATGAATCTAAGATAAGACACCAGAGGTATAATGATAAGCTCCCTACTTAAGGAAATTCTCTGACTACTTTCACCTTTCTCTCCGCCTCCACCAATCGAGAATAGACAGTTCTTTTTTTCAGAATGCTTCTTACTAGAATCCTATCAATCTCTTTGTCCTCCAATGGTACCCTTATTTTCGCATGGCTCACGCTATTGAATGCTTCCACAATATCGAGAAAGCAACCCATCGCAAACTCCTTGGACTCCAACAAAAGCTCAATTCTCCCTGCCAAATTTTGCAAAGCCGTTTCCGTAGATCTCACCGGGCCTCATAAGGATATTTGTTTAGAAAATAGAGAGCTTTTCTATTTTTAGACGAAGGAGAAATATTATTTCTTTTTATAGAAGTGAGTAAGTCCATTTCGCTATTTATTTATTTATTTATTTTGTGTTTTGTCGGTTTGTACATTAACCAGTTATTTTGTTTTTGAGGGCTGGAAAAAACCGACATATTGACATTATTAACTTACCTTTGGCTTCTAATTGCTTCCAACGCCAATATGTTGGTGAAAGAAACCTGCCCTATCTTTTCAACTTGACATGTCTCTTGTAGACTTCCATCAGGCCTCTGCACCCTCTCCCCCTTCTTCCTTCTCCATCCTTACAGAGATAAGGGTATCTTGAGCGATGCGGCTCCTGTTTTTAGTCTTTTAGCCATGTCATATCTGAAACAATTTTATCGTTAGTGCCTTTGTGTATATATATTATGTTGTTTTGGTGTCTAGTATAAGTGAAATAAACACAGAACTACAGCATACCGAAAGATAATCCTAATCCGACTTATATTTTCATTTTATTTCCTTTGATGAACTTATATATATATATATATATATATATGCAAACAAGCGCTTCCTTTTCCATTAGTGACAATATGCTTTTTGCGCTATAAGGAAATCGTACAGTTCGGTTAAAGACGTGCCTCTTTTTTTTACTATATATTTTACAGCTGAAGAGTAAATGATGGTGATTGATATCACCATCCTCTCCGTAACCGCAATCACATTTGGGACTATTTACGATGCGTATTTTATAAAGATGAGGCTTGGTGAGGTTATAGTTGAACCTCAATCGCATTCTCGTGGTATAAAATTGCCTTTCCCCATCCAACTCTTCAAACCAAGGTTTTACAAGGGATTCGAGGCTGTATGTCTGAATAATATTTGCCTGTATATTCTTTTCCATATTGATCCTGCCATAATTCTAAATACTTACTTTTCAGAGCATTGTTAATACTCGTATCTCTCAAACTAGCTATCGGAATTTCTTCACCCGATTTAATAGAAAATAAGTCCATTTGCGAAGTCTTTTTTTTTACTTAATACCAAGCTTTCGGGCGTTGATATCAGCCAAACATCAGGGGTGTTATAGTCTTAAGTTTTAAATTGTTTTAATATATATTTTGTATTCATATTATTGTTTTAATACAAATTGTTGTTTTAAATAATATCAACGGCTGAAAGATTGGTATTAAGTACAACTAAAACATCTTTCTAATTTTAGTTTTATATTTTGGTTCACATAATTATATTCAATACGGTCTGTTACTTATATATTCTAGTTGATTGGCTCTTTGCAGCGTTATAGTTTGGGACCCATTATATCTGTAATCTGTTGTAAATCCAATGAATTTTTTTTAAAACATTTTTTGTTAGTTTTTATGTTGGTGTTTGTGTTAGGCCGTGTAACGGCAAGAGAGAGAACACAAACCCGACCGAGAGGAAACAGACTCTCTCTGGTATTCTCTGACTTAAGCAGGCTAGAGTGGGGAGAACCTGTATATAAGCTAGTGAGAGAGCTAGACATCGATCTATCAGATTCAACCACATACATCGTATCGTGTCATATCTCTACTCCCACCTTTTATTTTATAAAATCATTACAAGTCTAGTGCAGTTTGTGTTAAGCTTATAGCCATATTATAACAGTGTCTTCATACCTCGTCTAATTAATCAATCCCAATTTCTCTCCTCAACAACTCCATTATATTGGGGCAAGAGAGAGAACACAAACCCGACCGAGAGAAAACAGACTCTCTCACTGGCTTATATACAGGTTCTCCCCACTCTAGCCTGCTTAAGTCAGATAGTAGCAGAGAGAATCTGTTTCCTCTCGGTCGGGCTTGTGTTCTGTCTCTGGCCGTTACAGTCCGCAATGTTTAGACGTTCCTCAAGATTATCATTTCATTTTCTAATCTTATTAAGGGCTACTACTAAACAAATTCATAGAAACTTTGCCAGATAGAATTAAGAACTACGCCTGAGAGTAACTCGGGTAATTGTTTCCACATCTGATTTTTTTTATTATACTTATTTTATTATTATTCTGTTAAAATCACAAAAACTGTATTATTTTCTTCTTCTTTTTATTATTATGTGTTTGTGTTATGTTTAATAATCAAAAGAATTTTTTCTTCTTTTTTAAAATAAATAAATAAATAAATAAAAAACGAAAAATCTGTTAACACTTCATTTAATATTCTTGGAGAGTAAACTGAAACTTTAAGGGGGAAATAAAAAAAAAAGAAGCTGCTGTCACCATGTCCATGAGTAACTTTTCTTTTAAACTAGATGAATACAAAGTTCACTCCCTTCTTTACTAAGATAAAGAATCTTGTAAACTAATCTGGGGAACTTCTTCTTTTTTATCTACTTGGACTTGATAATTTTCTCTAAACATTATCTAGTTTAAAAATTAACTCCCATTTTTTTTTAATGAAATTTTTAATAATTTAAATTCAGGTTATTCAATTAATTTTTATTAGCTTTGAAATTATTTAGTTTTTTAATAAGAGGTTAGATTTTTTAAAAGATGCTTTTTTATCTTCTCTTACTTTTTGATACTTTTCAAAAGTGAGTTTTCACCGGAAATGAATGTGTTGAGGTCCCCTGAATACGAAAAAGAAAAACACTCACACGACTAATGCTGTTAATACAATTATGTAAAATATGACATATTTTCTTTATACTTCAGATTTTTCTTATTTTTAACATTGAATCTAGAGGTAATGGAGAACAAATACTCTACACTGGCAGATAGAAAAAAAAATGTGATTACATCCTGGTCCAGAAGACCGCGCCAGCTTTGTAGACGAACCAAATAACATTTGTAATTGAAGGCCTCAATTTCTACAGAATTATCAAAAATCTTTTTTCTTTTTTTTTAAGGTTACAAATTTAAAAGTACCATTGCCAGTTTAAAGAATATCGATATAGTTGGTTTCGAGGAAATTCCAAAAAACTCAATAACATTTTCTGTAGAGTCGCACTTCCGGTTTACTAATTTTCTGCAAATTTGGGATCCTATTAATCTTCTAATAGTAAATTAATATTATATAGATATTGGACCCGTATATTTACCTAAGTGATACTTTAGAGGGCAGCTTAATGCTACTATTCCCCAAAACGATAGAGCTTAAAGCTACTCATCTTTGAAAGAAGATTATTAATGATTATTATGATATGTGATCCAGTCAGGGAAAGCGAAGAGTGGAGAACAGGCCATAATTATGAGCTGTCAAATCTATACAAAGAATCTGATGTCATAAAGAACATTCGCTTAGCCAAGACTACGATGGACAGGCCAGATAAGTGCAGAATGGAGAAGAACTTTTGGTAGGCTTTGAGGCTCTGAGATAGAAAGACAATGTAAGCGCCGATGCCAGACTTCTGGATATCCAGAATTGGTGGTCGCTGCCAGACACCGCGGAAAGTTGGCGTAGTATTCAGAGACATTTTCCGTGATAGCCTGCTTTATTTTGTGGTCATCGACCGGTTTTGGGTATTCGCCCACCATCAGGATGTTTTTTGTTGAACAGTGTAAGTAACACAGACTTGCACAGAGCAAATACAGTTGATACACTGGATTTTAAAATGTCTTTGTTATGACGGAACTAGGTTAAGAGAGATGTTGCTGCCTGAATGGGAAAACACATGTTTCAGTACTTTAAAAAAACATTGTTTTCTTTTAAAATAGAAACATCAATGAGTGGGGATGTATAACTTAAACTTTGTTTTTTTTGAAGGAGATTTTACTTTGATAGTTATTTACCCATACCATCTTATTATTTATATTTATTAATTTATAACAGAGCGAAATAACACGAAAGTGTCAGCTGTGGCCCACTGTGGAATAATTACTGATTAGAAATGATAGAATCCGAGCTGAATGATCGTAAGATAGTGTAGATACATAATTATATTCAGCAAGTAATCTATATAAGCAAGTTAATTTTATAATTATGCATTCCATTACACAACTCACGTTTCATACATACCATCCACGCACTCACATACACTTAAATATGGGTTCTTTTTTTACAGGACTAAATATAACGAGGTTAAACGAGCTTAAATATAGACATTTATAGATGTATCACTGAAAAAATTTATACAGGTGTGTTTTCTAACCTTAATGTAACATACAATCCTCATGAACATTTATAACAAAAACATCCTGATGATGGGAGAACGCCCGAAACCATTGGATAACCACAAAATGAAGCAGGCTATCATGGAAAATGTCTCTAATGCTTTCCAGCTCTGCGGAATATAATGGAGTTGTTGAGGAGAGAAATTAGGTTTGATTGAATGAACGAGATAAGAAGACGCTGTTATAATGTAGCTATAAGTTTACCCAAACTGCTCTGGACTTTATAATGAAACTGATAGAATAAAAGGTGGGAGTAGAGATATGACACGATGCGATGTATGGTTGAATCTGAAAGATATCCTCTAGATAGATTTCCACTGGCTTATATACGCAGGTTCTCCCACTCTAGCCTGCTTAAGTCAGAGAGTAGTCTCTGTTAACCAGAGACGGCCTGTCGGTACCGCAAAGATAATGCAACCACAGCCTAGAGGACAGAGAGAAGACAGGCCCTCTCTGGTTAACAGAAACTACTCTCTGACTTAAGCAGAGAAGGCCTGTCTTTTCTCTGTTCTTTCTGCTGTGGTTGCATTATCTTTGCGGTACCATTACAGGAACCAACCACCACCACAATTGTAGTATTGTTGAGAGGGCCAGAATGCAGCAGTGGATTATAGCGCCAAGGAGATGAGATCAAGATGGTTTGTTTAATAATATTGGTGCTCTCTACAATGTAATCTTTATCTACCTGCTTCGGTTGACCTCTCACCACCTGTATGAGAAATAATTCTTTTTTATTCTTTCTTTATGAGAAAAAATTGAAATTAATGAGAAATTGATCTTCTACATATAAATGTATTAAGAGAAAGTCGTGAGCGTTTCATACCAGGCTTTTTTACTTTCTCTAACTGCTATTAGAATTAATACGATCGTGCCAGATTTCTAAATTGAATATTCACCGGAAAATACACGTTTTAAGGTTCCCTGAATCCGAGAAAAGTGTTTCATGAAAATGGTCCGAGTGTGCGCGTGTGTTTTTTGTAAATATGTGAACAGCATAGCTCAAAAATGAAAAATCGCAGCATATTCATACTTGATACTTCGTTTAGATGTCACAATGGGATGCGACAGTAAGTTATCTATCAAAATTACCCAACCGGAAGTACCATTTTACTAAATGGATTCTTCTTCACTCTTTTACGATTTTCTCTAACGATTTTTTTTTTTTTTTTATAAAAAAAATCCCTTCTAGTTCTCACTGATTTATGTAAACTTTTGTTATTATAAATTTTAATTGCCGTTCAAGTTTAAATAGTTGTAAAAATAAATTCTTAAAAATCCAATTTTGAAACAGTTTCATTGATTTGAAGATAATACTGTCTACCAACCAGATAATACTGTCTACCTACCACACACCCCTAAGTTCTTAACAATTATAAGTGCAGTCGACTGCAAAATGTTCATTGAACTGTAAGAGCCCATCAATAAACTGTCTCTGACCCTTGAAAGCTCTTTAAGTATTTGTATATACTTTTTTATACTGTTTGATCGTGTTTATTTATTCAGAACTTTGTGAAGGGGGGACAAAAAGTAAAAAAAACAAATAAAGCACCACGTAATTGTTGATATATAAATTTATTTGTTTTTGAAATTTAATTTCATACAATCACTCTGTTATTTACTTCTTCATTAAATAAAAATATTGTTACTTTTTTTTTTCTTTTTTTTTCATAATTTAGGTGAAGTTTAACGAATGGGAAATGTGGGAAAGTTCACCAACCGTGAAAAACAAAAACAAAAAAAAAAAGCTCTAACAGAGAATTACATGAATTTCAAGTATTTACTTAAAATTCTGGCATATAATGTAAATAGAGGGGAAAACCTTTTTTTTTGTACCTCAAGCCCTTCGTCTCCCTTACGTATTACATGATTATTCATTCATTCATTCACTTCAACCATCCAGCATTCATTTATATATGAATGTTATATATACATAACATAAATAACGCGGTACTATATTTTGTTATAATATTGTATTTGTGTGAAAGTAAAAAAACAGGTATTAAGTTCACTACATCCTAAAATATACTATAGAGTTGCATAATTTTTTAACCTTGTTTGCATTTTTTCTTTCCTTTCCTTTACAAAATTAACATTTTTTTTTTTTTTTGTTTAATTCGTCATAAAATTTCAAAGTACCGGAAGGAAGCCGTTTAGTGATTAATGAAAGAAAGGTGTAAAATCGTTCACATAACAATGGAAATTAAGGCTCCCCTCTATACAGTCAACACATACGAGTCATAAAAAATGCATCGGTTTCCACCCACTGTGAGGGAACAAAAAAATAAATTTATATCACATTTACAATATGTTTAAAAAAGTGATTTGCGTCTTGACGATGAAAAGTCTAATGGGATCCGAAACGTTAAGATTTGTGAAGACCCGAAGAACCTAGTTTCTCCCTACGTAGCGAGGTCGACTACTTCCTCACTCTATTTCTCACGGGGCACGCTTGCTTATCCCGTTACCTGTGTAAGGTGGGGAAAGTGGGAGACTCAGCGTGCTTATACGGGGGAGCCGCTAGGGACGACGCCTGCCACACCTTTTTAGGGTGTGGAAGATGGGCGAGAGAAAGACCAAAAGGCTGGAGGCTAAAATCGGGAGGGTTACCCCGGAAACTGTGGTGAAGACCATGCTCATCCGAAGAGACCGGTGGGATAGGGTTGCTATCTTTGTCCGGACGGTCCTTCGGATGAAGATTATTGAGATGAACCGGCACCTCAACCCCCCCCCCCGAGGATGGGGGTCCAGCTAGTCTTGAGTGGGCCCCTTAGGGCATATTACGAGGCACCACCCCGAAGTAATACCTTAGCAGTTCCGAGGTGGGCGGATGTCTATGATGGAGGAGGGGGTTTTTGCTGTGTTCCACGCTCGTGCGGAGGCATTTTCCCACCTCATAAAAAACTGTAGTAGGGGAGAATCCCATATAAAAAAGAGCCGAACTAGCCCTAAAGAAGAACAGCAATCGATACTATCAGTCAACAACTTCGACATACTTTCAATTTTCAGCCAGTCAGTCTCTCTTCTCTCTCTCTCTCTTAATTATTCTTTCGCTGCCGTTATTTTCAATATTTACAACTCGCTTAAAAGTCCTGGCAGTTGGTGTTTCTATTTTACTATAACAGCGTTCAGCACATCTAACCAGTTTTTTTTTTTTTTACTCTCCTAAACTATATCTTCCATTCCCTTCTCGTCTCATCGTCTCTAACTTGAAAAAGGTGATTCACCCTTTCCACTTACTAAGAAAATAGTGATAGGAGATAAGGATTAACTCAAGTATTAACTTCGAAAAAATGCATTATTATATTAAAATAATGTGACAGTTGCAGTGATATGACAAAAATTTAAGTAATGGCGGCTTTGTTACAGCATTTAAATTTTTTACTCATTCCACATAGTCACCGCACCACTTCAGTGCACGCCCCCTCGGCCTTAGATTTCCCTCTCTTAAACGATAAAGAAAGTAATCCTAAAGATTATCCGCCTAATATCAACAATTAGTTGTTTTATAAAAGGAAAACAAAACGAATCACTTCTCCATACTATGATGAAAAAACATGTTAAAGAATTGTTGTTGGAATTGCATCTTCACGAAAAATACGCAGATCTTGCATACATAATCCTAAAGTCTATTGAATATTTAATAAAAATTCCAAGTTTGAACAAAATCAGTTAATTATAGTTTAGATTGAGTAAAGAGAAAGTTATATGAGTATTTCACACCTGGTTCTTTTATTATTTATTTTTTCTCTTTTTTATTTATTAAAAAAAAAATGTGATACTTTTAGGAACTTTCCATTCTCTCAAGTCTCAATGCTTGTCATCTGTTTTTATGTTGTTCTCCCTTTTTATACAAAAGAAAAAGTTAGGCGGCACTTAAACAGATTAAACTAAAATGAAGTCTTATTTGAGTGGGATGATGGTGCACCTTTCAGTGTAGCTTTACTTGATGTTAAAGAAGATTTAGCCAGGTTATAGTAAGTATCAAAACCTTACTGATATCTCTATCTCTCTTTCACTCTCTCGCTTCCTCATTCTTGCTTACTGCTTACTATAAACTTAAGAGCCGGAACTCAACGCTCAGTATAAAGATAATCTTCCTTAAAGCTGGCCAAATCGAATTACTAACTTAAAATATAATTTTCCACTGGGCATTAAGCTAGTCTTGAACATCTCACTTACTCTTGCGATAGAGAGATTACTTTTTACTTTGTCCTTAATATTTCTAAAGATTTTTTGGGGGGGAGAAAATTGTCCTTTGTAGATTTCGATACTTGGATTTGCACATTTAATCAACAATTTTGTAATTCTTATAAATGATAATTTGTTTTGTGATTTTCTTGAGGTTCATTATGGAAATTTTAATTCAAAGATAATTTTGCCGCGACTGTAAAATATGTGATGATACTTAGCCCAAGAAATTATACAAACAACGTATTTGAAACACTATGTGGCATACGGGTTAATACCATCATATACTTCGGGCAGTTTTTAGATCTTTTAGGTATATGCTAAAAACCCAATTTGAACATTCCTTTTTTCTTTTTTTTCCCCGTGGATACCCGAAGGTGCGGGGACTTAAAAGCCAATATAAATCTTACCTTTTCTTTTTTAAATTTTAAACCATTGTTTTGGTTCTGACCGGTTTCGGATTTTCATCCATCATCAGAATAAGGTTTACAATCAATTCGTGTGGAGAGATGATGACCAACCGTGATTAAATCACAAACCCGTGAATCAACCAATGTGGTTTGTGATACATAATTAAAGAAGGATAAAATCATAGAACTTATCACTTTTGTTTGAAACTTTTCCCAGAAAATAGATTTTAGGGAATTGACTTGGAGGGGAATAGGGACATTACACTACTATCTGAAGTGGCATTCATTAAAGTGTAGGTGCTTCCGGCTTAATATTAATGAAAGTATAATAGGTTTGATGAAGTAGAGAAAATTGAACAAACAATGGTTTGAATGAACAAACTAGATATGGCTGAACATTGTATAATGTAAGAAGTGACACTGACTGCCTGGACTTTACACTAAAATGGTAGAGTATGGTAGAGTGGTAAAGGGTATGGTAAATGACACGTTGTGACTGGTGAGTGAACTCTGTTGTATATCTATCTCGCGTCGCTGTATTTATGCAGTTTCTCCCACTCTAGTCCGATAGAGTGGTCCTGTGATTTTTGTCTCTCTTTGTCTGCTATGGATCCCCTCTTTGGATCCTATTACATCATCCCATAATGTATATGATGAAATTAAGAAATGGTTTGGTTTGATTGAACAAACTAGATATGGCTGAACAGTGTATAATGTAAGAAGTGACACTGACTGCCTGGACTTTGCACTAAAATGGTAGAGTTGGTAGAGTGGTAGAGGGTAAGGTAAATGACACGTTGTGACTGGCGAGAGAACCCTATTGTTTATCTATCCCCCGCCGCTGTATTTATGCAGTTTCTCCCACTCTAGTCCGAGAGAATGGTCTTGTCATTTGTGTCTCTCTTTCTCTGCTATGGATCCTCTTTGGATCCTATTACAAAAGCAATTAAATATTTACTAAAAATTCCATGTTTGAAGAAAATTTGTCATTTAGACCTATAACAATTGTAATAGGAGAAAGTAGGGAAGGGATTAGCTGAGTAGTAGCGAATTAGACCCTACCCCACGGAGAGGAGCCGGGTTCGAGCTTAGCAGTGCTGCCCTTAGATTTTCTCTTCCTATGAGCCTCTACAACTCTTTGTCTGGTGAAAGGCAGTATTGTCCGCCTTATAAGTACACTTCCCGAATCCTGCAGTACACTGAAAAGACACGAAACTTTGACATAGTTATACGGCCCTAGAAGGGTATAGTGAACTCCCCTCCCCAGGTGATTAAAAAAAAAAAAAGCATGAGTGTTTCAAACACGATTTTTTTTTTCAGCTTCAATTATTTTCATTTCATTAATGAATGATAGTTGATCTCATTTAATTAAGGAAAACAGCGTGATTTTCCTGCTGAGTTCCTATTGATTAGGAACTCATCAGGACCTTGATGTTGGATTAAAATACCGGATTACTAACAGACGGAGCCCAACCCTACCCCTCCTTCCAAAAGCCCGCTTAAATGACTTTACTGGGAGAAATATTGCAAATAAAAGTTGTAGCTCTTTATATGTGTAGTTCACACATACTTAGTTTAAAAGAAAATTTTTTGGAACATTTTTTAAAAAAATAGCTGAACATTGAAAAATACTTTTCAGTAAAAACGCACTTCCGGTCATCTGATTTTCTTCTTGATTTTTTTTTATTTACGGAGTAATTTAATGCCTCTTCGTAATTTTCAATTCGCCTATATTACAGAAGTATTATGCAATTTATCAGATAAAATAGTCTCAAGCTATGTGGATAATTGCATTAAAGCTTAAAAATCATTAAGTTAATTGAAAAATATTAAATGATTTGGCATATTATGAATTATGAAGAAAGAGTTTTGTAAAAAGCCTGGATTTCACCTTTAGTGGCTCGTTGGAAACAGAAAAATTACCTTCTATCCGTTGTAATGATGAAAGAAATAAGCATGGAACCAAAAAAAAAGAACTTGCCCTGCGAATCATGGGATATAACAGAAAAAAAGCAAGAAAGAGAAACAAATGGACTCTGGCCAACATTACTTTTCTTGCGTTTCTTTTTTTTGAGCATCTATCAAACAATGAAATAGGAGAATGGAACATGACCATATATTAAAAGGATATATGTTGAAATATATATATATATCTGGAGCATGCACCAAAAGGACGATGAAAAAAAAGTTCCCCCCAGAAGAAGAAAAGCGATAGATAGTGTGGAAGTGGACATTAAGGAAGGAGCTTTAGAAGAAATAATGGGATCTTTAGGAAAAGAAGGAGAGAATCAGCATGTGACTCATACATAGATCGAAAAAAAATCTGGTGTGAAACACTCACACAACTTTCTCTTACTCCAGTTTTCAAAATTGTGTAATTGACATACTTTATAATTAGTATACCAAATTCAGTGAAATTCGTCGGTGTTCTTATAGAGAAAATCACTAAACTGAAGAAAAAAAAACTGTTCAGTAAAAACCCACTGGTTTATCTGATTTTAATTTTGTCAAGATGAATATTGTATAATCAACTACAATAGCACTTTATAGGCAAACATAACCTTACCCCTTCCCCCAAAAGTTTTAGCTTTTTATATGTGTAGTTAACATACTTAGTTTAAAGAAAAAAGCCGTTTCAGAAAAATAGCCAAGAACATTAAAGAAAATTGTTGGAGCCATTTTTGAGAAAATTGCAAAAATGGGAAAAAAATACACAGTAAAGTGTACTTTCGGTTGTGGAATTTTAACAGATAACGTACTGTCCGGATCCCATGGTGATACCCAAACGGAATATCGAACTTTCTGCGATTTTTCGTTTTTGAGCTGAGCTGTTCACATATATACATACATAAACATACAGACCATTTCAAAAAAACCACTTTTTTGGACTCAGGAAATCTAAAAACGGATATTTCCGGTGAAAACTCGTTATCGAAAATTTGATACGATTACAATACCTCCTCTTACGTAAGAGAAAGTAAAAAAGTGATTCTAGGAAATACTAGATAATTTTCAAGATTTTATTCAATATTTGGTTTAAATATTATACGAGTTTTATTAACGAGTTATATTATAAGTTATTATACTAGTAATATTATACGTATTATTGTTAACAATAATATATCTGATAAAAGTTTAACAATCTCGATTTGTGATTTTTAAGTTCACCTTTTTTCTTAACCTTTTCTTACCAAGAGAATGAGGAAGTACTATGATCAAGTTTACACCGGAAATACATGTTTAGAGGTTCCTTGGTGTAAGAAAAAAATATTTTTAACGTATGATCTCTGTGTATATTTTTTTTTTTTTTTTTATTCTGCTTTATTTAATAATAATAATTACAGAAGAGTTTGGATTGAATTACAAAATAAACAGACTGTGCAACATGTCAATAAACAGAAAACTTAAAGCAAACAAACAGTTTGTAGTGAACAGAAATTTAAAGTAAACAGAAAGCATATTATAACGACAAACCAAGATATGATTACTAAATAAAAAATCTGCTAGAACTACTAGAAAATATGATTACTGACTAAAATATTACTAAATTATGTGTATAAATGAAATCTTAGCTTGAGTACATTTTTTAAATAATAATAAATGTTATTTACATGTTCGGCTGACGGGGGATTTAACAAATCTCAAATTTCTTTATTATAACTTTTTCCTATAAGCCGTGTAAAATGGACATTCAAAAAATACATGTGTAATAGTTTCTAATTTATTAGAATTACATAACGGGCATGGTTCTTCTGTGTTGATTTTATAACATGTTTTATTTACATACAAAGTTATTTGTTTAGTTGGAGAGACCCTAACTTGACTTAACAGACATAAACTTTGGGCAGACACATTGAATCCAAGATATTGTTGTTGCTGTACTCTATTTTTATTATAGATATTTTTATAAATTACATTATATGAGGAATTATTAATACGATCTGTATCTGATTTATTTAATAAAACTTTATATTGTTTTAATAAATTATTCTTATTTTTTATTATTAAAATTGGATCTTGTTCATACCAAAGCCATTCAAAATCAGTTTCTATTAATATTTGTTTTAATTGTGTTACCCAATTGTATTTGCTTAATTTATTACTATTATTATCATCCATATTTTTTAATTTAAGATAACATATTTTAGGCAGTCTGTTTTCACACATTAGCAATATCTTAATCCACCAATTAATTACTAGTTTGACAACTTGGTGTTTCATTCTAGTTAAACCGTACTCAGCTCTTACAATGTATCCCGGAGTTTGCGTTGGCCAAAAATACAGTGATTTGAAATATTTCGTTTGTACCATTTCCAATCTGTCTAAATATCTGGTTGCCCATATTTCAAAGGCGTATAATAGAACAGATCGTACCAAACTGTTAAACAAAGTGACTTTTAAATTTCAGGAAGATGATTTTGCACTATATAGAATTTTTTTAACGAAATTAATGGCCAATACTGACTTGGAGATCATATCCTGGCACGCTAAATGAAAAACCCCTGAATTAGATATAATAATTCCTAGGTACCTAATTAAACTTACTATTTCAACTTTGTTATTATTATAGTACAAGTTTACATTAGTTTCTTTTATTTGGGCTTGATCTCTGTGTATGTAATCAGAATATCTCAAAACCGAAAAATCGCAGAAAGTGCGACTTTACTGAATGATTTTTTTCAGTTTAGATGTCGCACCTTACATGAAAAAATAAATATAAGCCTAGTTGTGGAAATATTTCACATTTTCTTAATAGCTATGTGAAAATGATCGTTGCAATAAGGCTGAAAGTTGTGAGGCAGATTAAAAGATAAGTAATTTTCCATTTTGTAGGAGAATTATAAATTGACTCTCTCTGCAAGAAGTCAAATTTTTATAAATTCTGCTACTTACTACATAAACAGCTCAAAAGCTGGGAGTGTGGCCTTGACATCCCAAACAAATTTCCTCCATAAATCTCTGTTTTTCGTCTTTATCTTCCAGTAGATCAATCCCAAGATCTTGAAATCATTCTCAGCACCCTGCAGCCATCTCTCTCTCTAGCTCGCCTTCATTTCCTTGTTTCCCGCATATTATTATAAAGTATTCTTATCCTTTGTTCCGGCATGGAAATACAGTCTTAGCAAAGCGAACAAAATCATCGCTATTTTTTGGGATTTTTATTTATTTATTTGAGCTGATTCTCCATTCTGCATTGTACAGACTTTCTTTAATATTTGCCGTACAAAAATTTTTAAAATTATTTACTTCGTCTAGAGTTTAGCACTCAAGATGCCGCAGTATATGTCACTACCGGCCTTATTAGCACCATATATAATTTCAGTTTCATCTTCCTTGGGAGGAGGGAATATATAAGTAATTTAATATTGGCAAAGTAGGCTCTGCTTTCTGTCATTATCATCCTGTTTGTTAATCCTGGTTTCTTAATTCCTTCCTGGCTCACATTGAGCATGAGAAGGGACAGAAAGTTTTCTGACAGTGTAGGAGACTAGCGGGCAAGACCTGGGGAGTTAACCCTCGAGGCATCTATTGGATTTACGAAAAGTTGGTGAAGCCAAGGATACTCTATGCCGCAGTGGCATGGTGGACTGGTTCCTTGGTGGGGAGGAATAACAAGAAGCTGCAAGGAGTGCAGCGCACGGCTTGTCTGGGTATTACTGGTGCGATGGCACTGGAGATGTTGCTGGGGCTAATCACTCTTCAGTATGTGGTGTTGGGTGAAGCGATGAAGGGGTACCTCAGAATGAGGTGTAAGGGAGAATGGGTGAGAACCTTTCAGGGGGATCACACTAGGATCGAGGATGAGATTTGGCGAGTAAACCGATTTCTGCTATCTAAACTCGATGAGACGAACAAGAAATGGGGATTTGAGAGGGATTACTAGATCAGTATTGGCAGTACAGGGGATGATAACCTCACGAGGCCAACGGAGGCGGGTAACGGCATTATTCGCTGTTATTCAGATGGCTCTAGGCTGGAGGGAACTGGCCTGTCAGGACCGGGAGCATGGTTGCAGGAGTTGGATAGAGGGTGTTCGGTGGCCTTGGGTAGTTTGGCCACTGTTTTCCAGTCCGAGGTAATGGGCATTATTGAATGCTGCCGCCTTGTGGGGGAATAGCAGGGAGAGATCAAAGAGGTGCGGATATTCTCTGATAGTCAGGCCGCACTGAGGGCTTTGAGCAAGCCATGGTGGAGTTAGAAACTAGTGGGATAATGTAGGAGAAGGTTTAACATCTTGGCTTGGAGGGGTAAGGTGCGTCTCTATTGGATACCTGGACATGCGGGAATAGAGGGCAATGAGAGGGCGGATCAGTTGGCTAGGGAGGGATCATCATTACCATTTTGTGGTCCTGAACCAACCCTTGCCGTCACTGTGAGGTTTGCGATAAACAGATTAGACTTTGGGAGACGAGAGTCGTGGAGAAATGGGGGAACACGCAGGGGTTCCTCCAAGCTAAAAGATTTATAAAAGGAATTAAGCAGGGAGTTTCAGCTTACCTCCTGTCCCACAGCAGGACAGGTCTAAGGACCTTGGTGGGGGTAGTAACTGGACAAACCTGGGTGTCTAGTCACTTGTTTAACATAGGGAGGTCGTCTTGTCCCACTTGTCAGAATTGCGATGACGGAGTCAGGGAAACAGTACCACTATCTATGTCAGTGCCCCCGTTTCGCTGGTACTAGGTTTAGCGTATTTGGAGGGCACCATTCTCGCAGGATTGCTTGGGCGAGTTGGAGTTAAAGGATTTCCTGGGATATTGTAGACTGACCAATAGGTTACTGGGGGGAGACTATTTAAGGGGACGATATGGGGGGCATCGGGGGGATAAAAGCCATATAGGCTTAGGTACCATGCTGCCAGGCGCCCGGTCTAATAATAATAATAATAATAATAATTCCTTCAAACTTATAATTGCCAGACGTCGAGTGTTGATCGGTTCCTTATTGGCATCGGTTCCTTACATATAGTTTGTCTTAGAGACAATAATTATTAACCCTATTATCTCTTCTTGTATTTCTAGGTCAGCTAGCATTTCCTTTAACACGGTTAGGTTTTTAGCTACCACATAAACAAGGATCCGCATTATTTGTTTTGATTTGTATGTAACATTTCCGGGACACTCTCGGTTTCATTATCACTGAATACAGAGCTTAGTTAAAATGCGTTTCCAAGAGAGTGTCACCTTACATTTACTCGTGACTGATATTGTTACTTACTATGTACTTTGGAACAGCTATTAGATAAGTTCGCTGATAACAATCTTACAGGCTTTGTAGGGATTTTAAAGTTATATAAAGTTTCAATTTTACTAAATATTAAATTTAGTAAGTTGAATTTTGTTGTTAAATCATTACCGAAGAAGTAACGGATAACGTACAGTGTTCGATAAAATATTCTGCCAGCTAAATTTTATAGTACTTAATATATTTATTACTTTCTAATTACTCTTATTTTGTTTGTAATTTATGTATTATAATTTGTTTCAGGTATGAACATGTTTTTTATTATTGATGAAAATTGATAGAAGTTGTGATGTAGTGAGTCGTTTTTTATTTCATTAGGTAAGTTTTGATAATAAATATTTTAGCACTATCATAAAGATCTAGCAAAACAGATAACAAATAAGAAATGTTCTTTTCAAACAACTTGTTTAAAATTCACTGTAAAATTCATATGATTCATACTTTTGTTGCTTCTCTTCCCCGCAAATGTTCATTGGTTTTTTTTATTGGTAAAAACTATTATATGTAATATTCCCACTGCCATGGTTTGCAACATTATTAGAACATGTTTCAGCATAATTAGCATATTCTGTACTAATTTCATTTTGTATTTAATAGTTTCTTGTTTCATAATTATTATTTTTTAATTGCACAACTTTTTCTTAAATGACAAATTTAATAGTGTTAAGAAAGTTATAAATTTCACTATGTGAATCAACCTGAAGCATTTTTTTAATTAAATAATTTAATGAAAAGTTTGATTAAGAATATATAAATCAGTACTTCATCTTTAGTACTTGCCATTATAATTGGTTTCAGAAGGAGAGAAAATGGGTTGTATAGATTAATAAAGTAGAAGTATAGGTGAACACTGTATAATCGAAAAGTAGCACAAACTGCCTGGACTTTACACTAAAAATATATAAAATGGTAGTGAGAGGTAAAGAGAAAAGTTGATGACGCGTTGTGACTGCCCTAAGAAGTCTGCTGCAAGACTATCGGCAGACTCCCTCCTATGGCTGACACAGCTGTATTGAAACAGTTTCTCCCACTCTAGTCTGGCCTAAACCAGAGAGTGAGACTGTTTCTATCTCTCTCTACCCCCTCTCCCTCTCTGCTTTGGATCCCTCTCTTCGGATCCCATTACACCGTTATTCTTTACCTTTTACTTGTTTTCGAATAAATTTGATAGGGTAAAAAACTAATGAATTTTATAAACAAAATATTTAAAATGATTGAATTGAGTTTCGAAATTAGTATTTTTTTTGTCCGCATTGCCCCCACGCATTGTCTAATAACTAATTGTACTTAACTTTGGTGCAAGAAATTAAGGATCAATTTCCATTAGAGCAGAAAACGATGTTGAACTAGCACCAGGAGATGAAAGTGGGGAGCTACAGAGTTATAAAGAAAACCTGGTAGCAAATGCTAAATAAGTTAAGGCTTGAGCGAACGATAAAACTCATCATAAAACGCTTTCTGTGAATGCGTGCGACCACGGATTCCTATGGCAAATTAATGTAAATAATCCCAGTTATTGCAATATCAAAAATAGCATCGAAAGAATGGTCACTTCGCTGATAAGCCGCATCATACTGTGATTCCTAGGTGCAATTCTGGCGGGTTCATTTATTCATAGTGTCAGATGATTTGTCATCTGTCCAATCTTGGTAACTGGGCAGTTTTTTCAAACGGTGTCAAATACTATTCGCAAAAACTATACTCTTGAAATGTTGTCGGTATTGGTGTATTGTTGTAGTAGCTTGTGGCTTGAGCGGTTTAGTAAAGGGCTTGTGTGTGTGTGTTTGAGATAGAGATAGAAGTATTAAGAAATAATCAAGAGATCACACTGTTTTTAAAATAGATATATTCTCTAAGTGAATTTAAATACTTTACAATATCACAACTATATGATTATTAAATCAATTGTTTATCTAGAATAAATGCTAAACTCTATAACTGGCACTGAAGTTAAGTGAGCGATTCCTGAATCAAGTGATCTAGTTCAATATCTAATTCAGACTGTCTTAAAAGAATGCCCTCTCTTGGTAGTTCAAATCCTATCCTTTGAGAAAGGCAAAAGACAAAGGTGACTAAGTTCTATGAACTCTTCTGTAACGGTAGTCTTCTACCTGGGTATGCCAGCCTTTATGCCAGCGAGCTTGCATTTTTCTCTCAAATAATGATAATTTTCAAATAAAATATATTTCTGGCATCCATCACACTCTTCATTAACGGCGTGCAACAAATTATGAGGCGGCTTGGTGAGTAACTTTTCCAATTCAATCGCTATAAAATGCGATTGGACCTAGATTTTGGAATCCTACCTCATGAGCTGCTTGCCGCAAGTTTTCTTGGAACTTCTCTAAAAGTTTCCATCACTATTTCTTCTCTTACGGGTTTTAGCCATGTCTACAGTCTTCCGGAACGTTCTCTTTGGACCTGCTGAACTGTTGATATCTGCCTCCAATTTATCTCTGTGGCTAAATCTGTCTGTAACTTTCACGTAATTTGTCTTTAAACTTTATATTGTTTTCTTATTTCCAGAATAAATTTCCATTGCCCAGTGGTTTCAATCATTTTTTTTTTTTTTTAAATAAAGTTGATCTGAAACAGAATCGAAATTCAAGTGAATTATAAGACGAATAGAATGTGCATATCTGTTTTTGGAACACGAAATATAAGACATCTTTTTCTTACTCAAAACGTACTTCAAAACGTGTATTTTTTTGTGAAAACTCAATTGATAACGATCACAGGCATTTTCTCTTAAAGCAGTAAGAAAAAAAAAAAAGAACAGAGAAATATAAATTTATAATGAAAAAGCTAAAAATGTTACAGTAGTAATATTATTTCAAACAGTATTGGATGAGTTTTCCTACCATATACGATGTGAAGAGAGAAAAAGACATACACACATCTGAAAAAAAGAACTAAGGGTAAAAACAGCTTTCACTTTACAAAGTTTTTCTTAACTTAAAAAGTTCAAAGTTTCTGACATTTTTCTCCATTTAGAATATGACATTATATTTCCCTTTTTAATATACAGATAACATATGTAATAAGATGTGATATATATTATTTTGAAAAGAATTTTCCTTTATTTATCATTGTTATTCATGTAGAATATATTTACATAAAAAGTATTTTGAAGTTGTGTGTACGAATGTGTGTTTTGATAAATAATTTCTGCCATATAATAATTAACTATTCTCTTCTTCTTACACTTCTAAGATAAAAACCAGTAACCCCACCCCTCCCCCAAAAGTGCCCTTAAATGAATTTTCCCAGAGAAATGTTTCAAATAAAAGTTGTAGCCCTTGTATATGTAGTTGATGTATCAAGTTTAAAGAAAATCGTTGGAGCCATTTTTGAGAAAAACGCAAAAAAGGAAAAAAAAAACAACTAGTAAAGTGATACTTCCGGTTGAGGAATTTTGACAGATAACGCACAGTCAGATCGCATGGTGATACCTAAACGGAATATCAAGTTTCAGCTTTCTACGGGTTTTTTCGTTTTTGAGCTATGCTGTTCACATACATACATACATACACGAGCGCGCGGAGACCATTTTCTAAAACCCCTTTTTTGACTCAGGGGACCTCAAAACGGATAACTCGATATCGAAAATTTGGCACGATTACAATACTTCCTCCTACTAGGAGTAAGAGAAAGTAAAAAACGTTATGTTCCAAGTATAATTTTTTATGCTACTTTAAAGCAAGCTTACGTATTTTAATAATGCTTTTCTTTTGTGTACTTATTATTAATGTTTTGGTTGTATAGCTCTGATGATGCTAATTTTGTAACGGTTTTCTTGATACTTGGGATACCAACGCACAATTATAAATCTATCCATTTTCCTTTGAAATATTTTGGGGTTCTGGGAACAAGAAAGTCTGGTATTACTAAAAATTGCCGATGTCAACTTGAATCTTCATTGGCTGGACCGTAGAAAGGCCTATATAAGTAAAAAAACGTTTGCTCTGAAACTCCCCTATGGTCTCCACCATCTTAATTTGTCTATAAAATATATTTATAAGTTTTGTAATATTAACATATTCACAATACATACACACACACAACACACACACAACGCACACACACACACACACACCACCCATTTACTAAAAACCACTTTTCTGGACTCAGGAGACCTCAAAACGGATATTTCCGGTGAAAACTCAGTATCGAAAATTTGACACGATTACAATACTTCCTCTTACTAGGAGTAAGAGAAAGTAAAAAGAGTGGAAAGTTTAAAATTAAAATAAACTGTTTAATCTGTTAATCTGTTTTACTTAAAAATCGATCGATATTGATACTTTTTACAAAATTAGGTATATTTTAGGTTGCTAAATTCTCTAAAAAAAAAAAAAAAAAAAAGTACACTCAGTGCAAGAATTATTTCCAATAGAAACCTTAATAAACTGTAAAAGATTTTGAACAGAATTAATAATATTTGTCAATACTAATTGCTGATTGGTATAAGAGATAATCGTATTAATATTTCCCCCCTCTCCTCACGCCAGATATTTTTATTTTACCAAATTTTGAATGTTAGTATTATTTTTATTACTGTTATTTGTAAACAAACAAAACTAAAACTTTAACAGTTTCGATTAGAAACAGAGTCACGTCCAGTTTTACGAAGATTACGTTATTTTTAGCGTTGGTTTGTTTGTATATGTGTTTACTGTCAGATGCTGCTGTGGCTATTACTTCTGTATATACCTCAAAAAGGCTATAACTTCCACTTTACTGGATATTATGGTAGCAATAAAACACACATCCATCCTATGAAATGTCCTTTTTATAAACTCCTAAGTGCTAGTGAAATGTAATTCAGTCATATCCAAGTTCTCTATAAAACTAGGGACATTTGGATGCCCCAGTGTTATCTCTTTTTACACTTCATTTAATGAGATCTTTTTTTGTCTTGTTTGGAGAAGAGGGGACGGGTTCTTTGTTTCACAATGGAAGATTTGTCTTAAAATGATGGTTTTTATTTAATATTGTTATAATGGTCTAGCTAATGATAATACTGTTTTATAACACACATTTTATGTGCATATTACGACTATGTATTTTTAACTTTCTTAGAGTTAAAATTTATACGTTGTTAATGATTCTAGGATAATTGAAAGTTATAGTCTATTTCATTAAATGTTGCAATTAAATTCAATTCTTTCAAATTTGATAGAATGACAACTATATGGGGAATAAAATCTGCTCTGATCCACTCACGTCAATTTCTCTTACCGCCAATTAATATAATTTATGAACAATTTTGTTTGTTTTTTTTAATTATAATGTTTATAATGTTACGTGCAAACATTAAGTTGGGCCTACCATAAAATTCTTGGTATCATAAATTAATGTATCTGTGAATAATATATAATTTGTTTAGCAACGACCTCTGCCTGAACCAATCAAGTTTGTAGCGACAAATTGAAAGTTTGTAGTTTAAATTTTAATTTAATTGGCAGATCTCCCTACCTGCCTATCTACCCTTGGCGCTACGGCCCTACAAGGGCCTGGGCCACCTCAATCACTCTCTGCCATTCCTCTTTCTCGTGAGCTTTTCCTCGCTAGTTTCTCTATTCCAGTTTCTCTCATTTTCAAGACTCTGTGGCCATCTCAAGAGAGGTCTGCCTCTTCTACGCACTCCATGTAATGGACGGAAATCATCTCGTCAATCTCGTAACGGGACAAACTACAAGGACTGGAAAGAGAAGTTCAAGAGGGAGGGTTAATTCAGCCCTATATTTTTTTTTTTCCTACGCCTGAGTCTAAGGCCTTTTAGGCCATAAGACGTGCTCTAGCGGTCCAATAAATTTTGCTAATTTGAAAATAAGGATCGTCGGTGGCGCATTCGCGCGTACGTCGTCCAGTCCTGAGCAGGTAGAAAGGTGGTTCTGGGTCATTTCTTCTAGGTGGCAAAGAGGACAAGTCGGCGAGTTCACTACTCCAATGCGGTGGAGATGGCTCTGTAGGAAGTCGTGGCCTGTGGCTGCTCTAAAGTTTGCCACTTCTACCTTACGTGGCAAATAATGCGGTAGCTGCTGTTCCATCAGCTTCGCCCAAGTTTTCCCTTCGGCTATGGATTGGTGCTCTCTTCGAACATTGCTTTTTTTTATTTCTTCTCAAATAAGAGCACACTGTTTTGAAGCTGAGAGGATTATGCGGTTGGCTCATTTTTGCTCCGTTCTTCGCCAGAGAGTCTGACTTCTCGTTTCCCTCAATCCCACAATGACTGGGTGCCCATTCGTACGTCAGCACCCATCCTTCTCCAATCAGCTGGGATGCGCTTAGCTTTGCAGCTAGCAACACTGCTGACTCCGAAGAAGCGGGTGACACCAGGGATGCTATAGTAGCTCGCTGTGTCGATGAAAATCACTAGCTTGCCGGCATTTACACCTAAAGTCCTAAGCTTATCCAGTGCCAGCTTTACTGCTAGGATCTCAGCGTCGTAGTTTGTGGAGAGTTCACCCGCTGCTACTGATAATTCGAACAGCTCCGAATAAACCACCGATCCTGATTCCCCGTTAGGGTTAGCTGATCCATCAGTATAAATGTGAAGCCATGTACATCTTGGATATCGCTCGGCAGTGGTTTGGAGTGCAATCTGCCGAAGCGCCGGTGATAACTCGTTTTCTTTTTTGATGGCCACATTCAGATTCATCTGCCACTGGGGTATTACCATTTGATAAGGCGGCAAGCATGCAGTAGGGAATCTCTCTCCCACTGCTTCACTAGACCCGGCAATACCACCATACCACTCCATGAGACTGGTCTGGGTCTTTAATCTTTTTGAGGGTAGTAGATGTTCTCGCCAGAATACTCTCGGCAGTCTTTTTAACTTTTCTATGCATTTTAGGGCAGCAAATCTCCTTCTTTCTTTCAAAGGCTCGACATCAGCATGGATCTCCATGGAAGCAACTGACGTGCTTCCAGCAGCACCGCATATAATTCGAAGACCCTTGTTTTGTACCTTGTCTAAGATAGATATTACACTTTCAGCACAGTAACTAATAACTCCTGTCCATACTCAAATGTTGGTCTTATATAGTTTTTGACAGGATCTCTCTGGACGCTCCCCATTTGACTCCTGTGAGACGACGAAGTATTCTCAGCCTATTTTCCCCTGCATGTGCTAAAGATTGAACATGTGGTTTCCAGGTCTGCTTGGTATCCAAGGTAATCCCTAGGTACTTGGTGACAAACACCCGCTCAATTTGGGCATTTTCGTAGTTAATAATGAACTCGTATGCCTTCGTCGAAAGGGTGAACATCTGGCAAAGAGCTTTATCCTTATGAACTGTCATTTGATTGCTATCGGCCCAAAGTTTCAATTTCTCCATTGTAGCGTTCAATGTTTCGGCCATGCCCGGTATATGGCTACTGGTTGCCCAAATGATCAAGTCATCCGCAAAGAGGAAGCATTGTATTCCAGGAATTTGGTTAAGCGTTGTTGCGAGATCGTTAATAGCTAAGTTAAATAAGAGACAACTTACCACGGCTCCTTGGGGAAGTCCACACCTGAAAGCTCTGTAAGCAAAAACGCTGTTAATCGTACTCTAGCCTGTCTATCTTCTAGAAAGGACTTCAGCCAGTAAAATATATAACCCGATTTTAGAAGTTTATGAATCACCATTTCACGTCTAACTGTGTCGTACGCCGATTTAAAGTAAACGTAGACAGCAACAGTGGATTGCTTCCTTTGGAAACCCACTTTAACACCCAGCCGCCTATATAAGGGTGTATAATTCTAAAGAGGAGATCATTATTTGAATCACCGTCAAACCGACCACTTACAATATACCCCTTCACTCTACCAATCAGTCTGTCATTCTGTTCTCACGCAACCATACTCTCTCTCTGAAACAATATTACAGTGTAAAGTCCTTGTAGTGTTTTTCATTTAGCACTTATTATATACTGTGTTATATCTATAGTTACTTAACCAAAGTATTTCTCTTCCGACCAAACCATCCAAAACAATCCACTGCATCTATCATGCTTTTCTTTTAGGGACTCTTTCCTCCGGCATCTAGGCTGGCTAATCTTCACAAAAAATACTTGATTCGTCAGAGATATTTCCCATGATAACCTGCTTCCCTTTGTGATCATCGACCGGTTTCGGGCATTCGCCCATCATCAGGATGCGTTTGTCAAACAGTGTTATAACATAGATTTGCACAGAGCAAATTTAGTTGATACTCTGACTGGTCTTTAAAAAATTTTATTAAAAATTTTAAAAAAACATTTTCAAAGATCAATCAGTAGTGTATCAACTATATTTGCTCTGTGCAAATCTATGTTATAACAATGTTTGACAAACGCATCCTGATAATGGGCGAATGCCCGAAACCGGTCGATGACCACAAAAAGAAGCAGGCTATCACGTAAAATATCTCTGATGCTTTTTTCCAGCTCTGCGGAACCAACCACAACAAATACTAGATTCGGTTCACCAATCTTCTCCCGCAGTTTTTCCTGATCGTCCAGTTTCCATCCACACAGACAGACATTTTCCTGAATAATTTTCTTTTCCACATATTCAACATTTTTTTTCAATTTCTTTGATTAATACCAGGCTGAAACAGCCATATGCCACTATTGGTCTTATAATGGTTTTAGACATAAGGAGCTTAGCTCTGTAAGTGCCCCCTGAACTTTAAGGGTTTCCAGTAAGCAAAAAAATATTCATTTCTCTGCCGATATTCTTGCTTTTACATACATTTTCGCCGGTTTGGTTATTATCAGTGAAAATGCTTCACTGATAATAACCAAACCGAACCGGATAAGATCCTGCAAATACTTCACCTGCCTCGCTGGACAAATTCAGAAATCAGTTTTTCTTGAAAAATGTTTTTAAATAAAAAAAATGAGCCTTTATCTCTGCAGTTTTAATAATCCAAATATAAAGAGAATCATTGTAGCCATTTTCGAGAAAATGTTCGAATAACTTAAAAGTCAACTCATTAAAGTCGCTACATCTAGCCAACTGGTTTTTCTTCACATTTGCCCAAAACCCCCTTATTGTAGGCTTTTCTAATAGATCTTCAAATTTGAATTTTTTTGTGATTTTTCCGTTTTTGAGTATTGCTGACCAGACATATTTTATAGTAAGTAAAAGTTAACACATTTTTTTTTAAAAAAAAAGAAATCATATTGTTTTTTGTTAAACATAGCAATTATATTTTACAAACATACTGACATTTCTCTTTTATTTCACAGTTTGCATAAAGCGATGAATACATTTTCAATAGAAATTTAAATTTATATATACAGTCATGAGAGAGAGTTTTCCTCGTATTTTTTTAAGCTAAGAAGAACAGTATATCGTGCTTTTACAACAGATCGATTCACTTGACTCATCGTCAATTGTAAACATCCTTACCACATTTAATAAACATATATAGTCATGAATCACTATAATGTGATAAAAATGACTCATTTATTGTTCGAAAAAAATACTTATCTTTTAACCATTTATTAAATTATTGTATTAATGGGTGTTTAATGGACATTTGTACGTAATAATACGTAATATGATTGCTTAATATTTTATGATTATTATTTTTTTTTTTCTATTATTTTATCGAACAATATTTATGTTTGACTCATCTACTACTGGTTTAAATAAATTAAGCTCAAGTTTTTTTCTGAAAATTATTATTCTTTTCACTTAATCCCGCTTAAAAGAGGAGGAAGTGTTGTTATCATGTATCAAACTTTTAATGTGCATTTTTACCGGAAATACTGCTACTAATTTTACCGGATAAAGGAAATCTGCTGAGTACGAAGAAATGTTTTCAACGAATGATCCGTGTGTATGTGGTGAGTCTGTGTGTGTGTGTGGAGACGAAATAAAAAAATTGTTTCTAAGTGGTTTTGGCCATCAAAGGTTTGATGGAAGAACAGCGTCCCTGCAATGGTGGGAAAGAATACCAGGATAGAAGCAGGTGGTGAAACGCTTTACAAGAAATATTTGCCCCAAATTTTCCAGCAGATTTGCTGAACCATAGCCGGATGGTTATAAGGATAATAGTGGGTCTACTAACGGGACATTCATAGGACGCGATGTGCTGATTCTGTAAAGTTTAACAAGGAATTCCGGTACACACATTCTTTGCGAATATGCCGGCCTGGTGAGAATATTGTTTTCTACAGTTGGGAGCAAATAATCCCGAAGCCACGACGAACCTTATGACAGAGCCACTTTCAGCTTTGTTAGGCCTGCTTAGTAAATTATATCATTTACATTATCTCCTGTCTATGTTTTGAGGCAGCTTTACAGTAATTGGTTAAATTATGTAATTTACTTCTTAGTAGTTTTGGTGATTGGTTCTGCAAAGCATCAGAGACAATTTCCGTGGTAGCCTGCTTCATTTTGTGTCATCGACCGGTTTCGGGCGTTCACCCATCTTCAGGATGCGTTTTTCAGACAGTGTGATAACACAGACTTACACAGAGCAAATTCAGTTTACACACTGACTGGTGTTTTTAATTGTATTTAAAACTAAACTCTTAAACTAGGTCAAGGGGTATTTTGATGGTAACTGGGTGGGAAAAAACACGTGTTTGGGTTGTTAAAGGGCAAATTTTCCTTACAAATGGAAACAACCGTGGGGGCCTAATTTTAAACTCTGTTGTTGGAGGGAGATTACTTTACAATTAACTAATCAAATAAAATATAAAATATATAAAAATAGATTACAAATTAATTAAATAACGATTTAAACTAACAAATTAAAATTAAGGGATTTTTATAATTAAGTTTTTTTATAATTATGCATTCCCAGTCAATATTTCACTTTTCACACAACATTCACATACGGATCCATGCACGCATGTAACCTAAATATGGTATTATAATTGTGCTTCCACTCAATATTTCACCTTCACAATTTACATACGCCATTCATGCACGCCTGTAGACCTAAATAGGTTTTTGTTTTTATAATTAAGTTTTTTTAAATTAGCATGCCAAGCTTATATCACGCTTCACACTACCTTCACATACGCCATTCACGCACGCATGTATACCTAAATATGGTTTTTTTATAATTAAGTTTTTTTTTATGCATTCCACTCAACATATCACTTTTTTACACAACATTCACATACATCATCCATCATTCAAATACGCCCGCAAACTTTTTTTTTTAATATATATATATAAAACTAACAGATTCAAAACTAATCTAAAACTAAAATCTGTTTAAGAACTATTTGTGCATATATAATGTTTACACTGGTAATTGCGTTTCTGTTGCTATTGTGGGAAGAGTGTTTTGAATAATGGTTCACTGGTATTTTATATTTTATTTTGATTAGTTAATTGTAAAGTAACTCTCCCTCTAACAACAGAGTTTAAAAATTAGACCCCCACGTGTTGTTTCCACTTTAAGGAAAATTTGCCCTTTAACAACCCAAACACGTGTTTTTTCCCACCCAGTTAT